>JABVXV010000423.1:31416-46353 GCA_013365325.1 Dipetalonema caudispina | reverse complement strand
ATAATAATAATAATAATAATAATAATAATAATAATAATAATAATAATAATAATAATAATAATAATAATAATAATAATAATAATAATAATAATAATAATAATAATAATAATAATAATAGTAAGATTGTGTTGTCAACATTTACAAAACAAATTTAGAATTGAATAATAGAACTTTACAGTTTATCCAATGGAAATTAAATAATACAATGGTAATTTCATTTGCTATCTTAAAATAAAATTTTTGCTCTTGCAATATATAATTGAAATAGTTTGGCATCTTAATTTTCAAGAAAAAATAGGTTATTTATTAATTTATTAATTAATGTATATTAATAATTAGGAATTGCTGAATATATCAAATTCTTTTCCAACTATCTCTCTTATAATATCATTTCGATTTCTATTCAATTTCTCTTCATTTTCCTAACAACAAATTTAATTCCGACCGAATTTTATGAAAGATTCTGAAAATAATTTTGTTATATAATTTAAGCAGATATAAAACAAAATAAAATTTCAATCCAATGATGACTTTCTCACCGAACTTAGCATAATGCCAATACTAATAGCCGACCATTCAATTAGTATACAAGTAAGCATAGTGGTTAGAAATGTTGTAAATGCTGGATGAAGACCAATTAGATAGTAACTGATACATACCATGCACATACCATCAATCGTAAAAATTGGTAAATATGACATTATCTGTCAAATATTTCATTTCATACATTGTTATAGGTATCGAAATAAAAAGAAAGAGATTTTGAAAATATTTCTATTCATTCCAGAATATTGAATGAATAGTTGATGATTAGGATCAAAATCAGTTTTTATCAATCAAAGTATGCAATATTGTCTCCGGTAAGTTTCATGAAACCCCCGGAAATGTGAGTTTTGTCTGTAGCCCTAAAATGCTTGATCGTTACCAGTCTGATGTTATGGGCTTAATTTTGTAATTAATTATATTTTTGAGAGATAAATGAATAAGAAAAAATGATAAAATGACAAAGATAATAACGATAAAGGCGACATTTTCTATTATCACTCTCGAGTGATAACGACAAATATCAAAGTGATAGCTCTTATCTTGAAAATAACAACAGATAATGTCGAAAATATATGTAACAATTTAGGTACCATTGATAAGTAATAGCATATAACAGGATATATGCCGTCATGATATTCTCTCACCAATAACGGAAAATCGGATGGTAAGAAAGTTTGAATACCGAATATGGTTGAATATGTCAATTCGGAGATATAATAAAATAAAGCTCCTTTGATATTAATAATACCATCCTATAAAATTACAATTTTAAATTGAACTTTTCGAATAAAAATTGAATTTTTTTCGATATATTTAAACAAAATTTTGTAAATTTTTGCTAGAAACTAAATCATAAAAATTTTTTTTCTAAAGCAAACTAACTTGATTCATTTTAGTTTGTAGATACAATGTACCCAAAAATAAGCCCATTACAGTTTTCTGGATAACTTTTGCCCATAACAATGTTGGATTTCTTAAATTTTGCTTGAATGATCTGAAAAAAAAAAAATCTTAATTTACTATCGTTTCATAAATTTTTACAATTTATGCTTTTTCACGACATTTCGTAATAACTTTTTCATGTGGTTTACTTGCAAACAATAAGTGATAAACGTATTAAAAATTTCGATAAAAAAGAAATTTAAAAAAAAGAATGGAAAAACTGAAAAACGGAGAGTTGTAATTATGAATACATATATGATATTGAAAAAAATAAAATTTAAAAATGAAGCAAATTCATCAAGAACATCAAGATTATTTGCTTGTTCATTATTAGGCGACTTTCTGTTATGAAAAATTTACTAATAGAATAAAGCCTTTTGAAACAAACTTAAACTTTTCCATTTAATTTAATTGACTGCTATTGAAGAAAAATCCTTTAATTAGTTATCATCGAATTAAAAATTTATCAATATAATGAATTTATTCGAATTATTCAAAATTCTCTTCGATATTTCGAATTTTGCACTTGAAAATAATTCAAGTGCAACATTTGCATCTTTTTTTTCCCCTTCAATAATAGAGAAATTTTTGAACATACCTTATAAATAAGGCATAAATTAGGGTTGAAATAGATGCTTTACCATGTTCAACAAGTTGTGCTTGAAAATATTGCTTTCCAAGTTCCAAATACTTGCGTACTCTTACTTCATATTTAGATTTCATAAACTATAAATGGAAAATTTTAACTCCCATTTTTTTTTTTTGTATTATCTTATAATTCGTTTCCTATTTCATTCTTATCCGATCAAAATTACATTGATGAAATTTATGTAACATTTATTTGATAGAAGAAAAGTTGAAAATTTTTTTAATTAAAAATTTGAATACCGCATTAACAATTTGATTGGCACGTTCTATACATTTTTCTTCATCTCCCGGAACAATAGCTAATGTTTGAATGAAAAAATCAGCTGGATTAGTATGAGCTGGAATAGGATATCCTACATCGGCATAAAATCGTAAAGCTTCTGAGGGTGAACCTAAAAAAGCAGTACAAATATTATCACATCATTGAAAATATGCATTCTATTATTTCAAATAATTAGCCAAGAATTTGTAAAATTTCAAATTTTTCAACCAAAAGATAGAATTAAAATATGCAGAGTAATGTTTAATTATTTCAGTTATCTGATAGTAAAATTGTAAATTTTAACCAAGAAAGGCAATTTTTCCATTAGCAAGAAAAACTACTCGATCAAACATTTCAAATGTATCAGATGCTGGCTGATGAATTGTACAAATAATTGTTTTTCCATTTTCAGATGCCATTTTTTCAAGAACCTTAAATCAATTAATATTACTCACCAAAAAAAAAAAAAAAAAAAAAATGAATTTAAAATTACAAATTCTTTTTTTCTTTTCATAGTACATTTATTTATTAAAATTTACTAACTAATTTACAAAAGGAATAAATAAAAAGAAGAAATGAAAGGAATAAAATAAATTATTATAACTCATACCTTTACAATATGATATGCCATAAAAGAATCAATGCCAGTTGTTGGTTCATCAGCAAATAGTAATGATGGATTTGTTAAAATTTCCGTTGCAAATGATAATCGTTTTGCTTCACCACTTGTGATACCTTTTTCTATACCTGATATACCGATACGTGAACTGACGCAATGTTCTAATTCCAAATCTGCGATCACCTTAATGGAAAACAAAAAAAAAAATATGCTAATACGTGGTAAGCTAATACATTCTTTTAGTTTCAAATCTGTGATTTTCCTTATTGCATTTAATAAAGAAAGAATATGCCGATATATTCTAATTCAAAGTTTTTGAATACTTTAATTAAAAAAAAATTTTTGATACAAAAGAAAAACTCAAAATTTTTATTTTTTTTTTTTTTTTTTATAAATAAACTATCATATTTTTACGTTTCTTATAGTTTTATAACTCATACATCATATTGTACTGATTCAAATATCAAATTTGTAAATAATAATTAATGTAATGATTGAAATATATTATTCAAATACTAAATGAACTACAAAAGTAATAATTATTCATTGAAATACTTTTGACAAATTACATGAAATATGCATAAATTCTATTAAGTAATTATTGTTCAAAATATGTCGATAAAAAAAAAAAATCACAAATTATTTTTGAAATAAAAAATTAAATTAGGAAATTTTTTGCTAAAAAAAAAACCAATCACTTGTTTTACACGTAATTCTTTTTCACGTTTTGTAAAAGATGATGGCAAACGAAGAGCTGCTTGTAAATTGAGATGTTCGTAAACTGTCAAAGAATTGATGAATAAATTTTGTTGTTGAATATATGCGGAAACCTGAAAATCAACAAATTATAAGAAAATTATTGACGTAAATTATTATTAATTTAATAATTTTACGTATTTTAATGAATTACTTTTCCTGAAATTAACCTTTTTTTTTGTGTACTTTTACTTCTATTTTTTTTTCCTGAAATATATATATAAGTATATACGTTAAAATATGTGAGGTATAATTAATTTGCAAACAATTATACATATAAAGCTAAAATTTTTTTTTTTTTTTTTTTTGTAAACATTTTTTCCTGTAGTAAACAAATGTATTTACGAAAATATATCAGTTTATGAACAATTAATTATATGCAGAATAAGTATTGGGCAAGTTTTTTTTTTTCTTTTTTTTCTGTTATTTACTCTTTTCCATGAAGCAAATAAATAAATAAAATTAAATTAAAACATATTGATAAATATATAAATGAAAATAATTAATTCTCAAACAATTTACATATTGAGTAAAAAAAAAAAAGGTTTAATTTTGAATTCATCCTAAAAAAAAAAAAAAGAAAAAAAAATAATATATCAAACTTGCTTTAGTAATTTTTCGACCAATTATTTGACCATTGACTTTTACAACACCGCTAATTTTTAAACCTTTTACATTCCGTTGTAGTAAAGCATTCAATAATGTTGTCTTTCCGGCACCACTATTACAAATTTCGCTTTATTTTAGATTAATTTTCAAAATTACTATTAGAATTAATAATAGTATTAGAATGTGTAATAATGGAAATCTTTCAAATTCTGTTCAAATTTTTTTTCTTTTTTTTTATAGATTAAATTAAATTTCAAACTTTCCTTTTCTTTTTTTTTTTTTACTTTTACAAATATTTATTATTAAGTGAAATTAGCAAAACAGTTAAAATTTGAAACCTTGCACCCATCAGGGCGATTAATTGTCCCGGTTGAGCAATTCCCGTAACATCCTGGAGTAATAAACGTTTTGTTTTTTTTGCAATTACCGATAAACCTTCCCAGGTTAAGAAAACCGGATCAACCGGTAATAAATTGATAGCAGTACCGGAAGAAACGTTTTCATGGATCATTATACCAATACTAAATTGTTAATAAAAGCAACCAGCCTACATCAATGATTGTAAAGGTATTAAATTGAATTTGATTGAAATATTTTATTTATATAGTTTGTAAAAAAAGAATTCATTGTAAAAGTTTTTGCATTCTACCATGTAATTATTACACGTATGATGGATGATATATCGTTATTTCCAGTTGACATTGTGACAATATGCTATTAACATGTAAGCCATATGATAAATTCGCATAGTTATTTTAGCAATTTCAATCAAAAATTAATTGAAATTGGCATCTCTGATATGTTAACGAAGAGATCAACAAATTTTGAATTGATTAAGTTGTATCAGAATTTAGTTACTGCAACTAGGAACTTCTTAATTTTATCCATCGTTAAGAAATGCTAATTCTATGTTTCATGTGATACGCTCAATTAGGAAGAATTTCTTCGGCTACTGAATTATAAACAGTAATACCTCCTAAAACTTCCAGTTGCATATTTAAGTGAAAAAACGTATCATTTGAAATTTTATCTCAACCTTTCCATCTGTTAAGTAGCATTGATTTTTTGTAAGCCAAAAATGATCAGGATCATTTCAGACAGTTAAATCTAGTCGAAACGAAAAAATTTTCGAGTATTTTCTTCAAATTTCGAGTATTTTCTTAACCTTTAGAAGAAAAAAAAAATTGAAAAATTCCTCAAATTCAGCATTATGACATGATACTGTGTTATTTCTATCAGCTATTACTTCAAAAAGTTTATAAAATATCTGAAGCATAAAGTATCCATTACATTCTTGATCCCGTTTGTGATTACGATCATCTTCCTTCTCTTCACAATTTCAGTCTATTCGAGAAAACCATTGAGGAAAAGAGAAATTGACAACAGTTAATAATCTTTCCCTTCCATTTGTACGATAATATTTTGTTAATGCTTCATCTTTTTCCTTTTTCGGCAACTTTTTTATTGTTTTTTGCTTTTATTTGTGCATATTTGTTAAACAGTGAAAAATTAACGCATGAAACTTTCATATACAGAAAGGAAAGGAAAGCAAAAGCTACAAATGTTTCAGACGTTTCCGCGGTGGATGGCTCATAATGATTGGTGGTGTCTGTTGGGTTGCCAATGCACGGAATACTTCAGCAAGTAATGGTGGATGATCGCGTACCAAACAACTCCAGCCATCCGATTCCATAATCTCATTTGCATGTACATTCTGTAATTTTTTAGACTTATTACTCATTACATTGTTTGATCAACAATAGGTTCAGTGGTTGATAAGGTAAATCTTTTCCGAATTATTAATGCACTATACAGTAGGCCGTATCATCTGGAAAACATTTTGCATTCAACAACTGAAATTCTTCTTTTCCCCAAGTGATCCTTTTGGTATTAAGTTGTTAATTATGGAACGGAAAGTTCATCAACTACTAATAACAATCACAAAATGCATAAAAAGATAATAGAAATGATAAACAACAACAGGTGTTTCCTAACATATGAAGCACATAGACCTCAATTATCATTAAAAATTACTCATGCCACAATGTTTAGTAATCTACCTATACTTCTACATTTAGCCATCGCAGAATTATTCTTCTATTTAAGGTGAAAAGACCGCAACTATGTTAACGAATACTTCAAACGAACTGTAAACATGAGTTAAATAATTACATAAGAACGCACGATATCAATAAAACAGATAAAATGGTCATTAACAACTCGAAAGTAGCAATCGTATGAATCGAAATACTATTATTTATTTACATATATAAAATGAATTAGAGAACTAGAAACTTGTACCGTTAATTTTCTTTCTTTCCCACTACTATCTCTCTTTTTCATTTAATTTACTTGAAATTTTTTCTCATTCTCCCTATAATCTTCATCTTATTCACACTGAAGTTTACTCCTACGACAATAAACTTACGATGTAATCAATGGCTTGGTGTTTCAATTGCTCAGCACTATGTAAATCGGCAAGTATCAGTGTCTCACAGGCATTTTCATTCGTAAGATTTAAACATAACGCTTGTTCACACATAACCTGCAAAGATGTTGCAATCATAACTTTCTATCAAAAATTCTTGGAAAATTAAAAGTGCGAAAGCAACTCAAACATTACCATAATTTCATCTTGTTTCTCCTATAAATTCACTTTACGGACACCGTTGTTTATACTTACAATAATACAAGTTAAGATACAATCAATGACTTGGTATTACGAGGTTGAAATTCAAAGTCATAAATCTCAACAAAATAAATGTTCATCTTCTTTATCTATAATTTCCCTCTTCTTTTCCCTCCAAACTAAAGAATTACTTATTTGGGACAGTTGCAAATATAGTGAATAAGGAGAAAGCTACAACATTTCCAAAACCCGACTTTTTCATGTTTTTCCTAAATTTGTAAAAAAAATTTGTCATGCAAGCATTTATCCAGCTTTAATATAACCTTAATTATAGAAATGGTACAACCTAGTATATCTTCCTTCTCTATCCGAGTAAAAAGAAAGCAACATAATATTAGCAATACGTAAATTTTTCACTAAACCTTTCAATTCATTACATATATGTAATCTGATAAAAAAAAAAATTTACTTTCAATCTATCCAACTGATACTTGTCAGCTGCGGCTAAAAGCGTATCAGCCATGCGATCAAGATTGGGTGCTGTGCCAGTATACATAAATCGTAACATTTCTTTCATAACGTCCGGTTCAACATCATCGATGATAACACGATCCGACTGTGATTCACTCATTTTATGTTCAAAGCATGCAGCAAAAACAGGAGACCTTGTCGCTAATACTGCTTTATGTACCTACAAAAGGGCAGACATTTTTAACCTGAAAAATGCAGTACAAGTATAAAACCAAATCAAAACTTTAATCGTAAATTAGGGCTCTTTATTCCCGAAAAAAAAGAAATACAGTGAGTCTATGTGTGATCCCATTTATTTCCATTTTTTATTATTTATTTTAATTAAGTACCGATGAATTCTCAAGCATCCCAAAATAATAAAGAAAAAAAATGATCGGCGTAAATAATGCCATAAGTGTGTGCATAAATAAATCTGTCCTCCAAATGAACACATTCTAATCTTTAAAAAGTGATCTTTACAAATATTCTATAATCTGAAAACAACTTACATGAAATTCTTTTGTACCGGTTACCAGAAGACAATCCGAGAAACAATGTTTCTCGAAAAGATTAGCCATATCATCGGATAATCGACAAGATGGTACCTTGAATTGCATAAGATTTGATTGCCCCGTTACATTAACTGTTTCCGCTACAACTGATACCTGAAAAAAGACATTTATGAATTGCAGCAATATTTTCCTCTATCTTGAATGAGTAATGCATACTATAGGTTTATTAAGTCAATACCGTGACAATAAATTTTCATTTTTAGAAGATAATCTCGTGATAATAAATTTCCAAAGCCAAATGTTCAGAAAAACGCGATGGGACCAATAAAACCAGTTGAAAATTGATGAAAGTAAGTTATATTTTAGATCTCTGTATTGAATTCAATACACGCTGCTATTGTTCATGAGCGAGGAAAAAAATTTAGGTTAAATTTATTACCTCACAAAAAATACTTAGTCTATCTTCAGGAAGAAGACCATTTGCTTCATCAAGAAGAAAATCCCGACGAATAAATTTCTTGAATCCCCAGTCCTTCCCTTGTACAAAACGATAAGCACGTTGAGATTCTGAAATTTTGAAGTTTCAACAAAATCAAATTTCCATGATAATTTCGTCTCAAGTTTTAATTGCTGTTTATCAAGCTTATGTGAATTTCGATAAATATGTGAGTTTCCTTTTACTTCAAAATTTCAAACATCAAATCAAAATAACAGAAAAACGAACCCATGGCCTTCGTTTCCTCCCTTTTAGCATTCAGTATTGAAAACTTGAATTTTGCGCGTACTTCATTTTTAGCACATTGTACAAGTAACAAGTAAAGTGACAAGTAATCCTTTGATTCCTCATCAAGTCCTGAAAGTCAACGATTGAAAAATGAACCGAAATCAAACTTAAAAGAAGTCCAAAACACATAATTTATCAATTCTCACAAAGTCCTTGTGAAACATCCTCAATATTTAAGAAATTATTGAAGTACTCATTTTTTATAACATTCGGAAATTTATTATAATACTTACCGGTACTTACGTTTCTGGAAAATTTGAAGCGAAAATGAAAATTTTTTTTTTTTATTTTATCGGACTTGAATTGAACTGACCAGAAATACACACAGACAATACACATTTAAAAAAAAAAGAAATCAAGTACCTTTTGGATTAATCCTTAGACACCATTTTAATTTGTCATTTGAACCAGCACTAAATGTCGAACTTTTCAGTACTTCGCCCATTTCTTCACGACAGAATGAAAAATTGTTAATGGTCCACATATAATTAAACTTGATTACTTTTACCTGAAAATTGAAAAGTTCTGTGAACAGCTATAATGTCCGAGAAAATAACTCTTGTCATCCAACTCATTTTTTTTCAATGATCTAAGAACAATAAACTTCTTTTAGCACCGCACTTCATTAAAGCTAATGAGAATTGCTTTACTCATTCTGCAAAATAAGAAAACTTTCGTCCATTTTTGACAGTAAAAGATCTTTTTATTGTTCTGAAATGACTAACATGCCTTTATCAATCTCTACTAATAAAAATATTTTAATTCATAAGAATGTTTTACTTAATGCTAATCTTTTTCTTTTTCAACAGATTCTTACTTTCTATGTTAATAATTATTAAATATTAGTTTATTTTCAACAAATAAGAAACTACTATATCTTTCATAATAGTACGAATACGACACCTGTGTGTGGCACCAATTCTCAGCGACTGGCATATGAACATCTGTTGGTGTCGTTGAGGTTGACGATGAACCACTTGCTGACGCTGATGGACTTTGAGCTCGACTACCACTAATGGCAGCTTGTCCCGGACCACCGCTAACAGATTCATCCTGGGCCGAGCCATCTGCATCCATTGTTATGTTAGAATTCTTTGAATTTCAGAATATGCTACTGTATTACAGTATATGTGAGCCAAGTAACAGGAACACGTGATAAAACTAATAGAACTAATATCAGAATAATGAAGGCAATAATGCCTTCAAGCCAAACTGTCACAATACAACGTCAGTGAGTACAAAAATCTGAAAATTAATCTATGAAATCATCTGCATGACGAATGTAACAGATCGAGCACAACAATACACGACGTAACAAACGAATGAAATCACAAATGGTATGACAAAGATTTCAAATTTTTAAATTCGCATTTCATTTTCTAAACTTCAAGTTTTTCAACTAAAATTTTAGTTTTTTATAAGTGACGAAATCCTTCATAATTTTAATGAATTATCAACAAAAATGACTTAAAAGAAGTGTTTGTTGAAATACTGAAATATAACGGCCCAAAATTAATCAAATATAATTTATTGAAGCAAAGAAAAGGAAAAAAAAAAAAAAACTTCCTCGCAGCAACTAAACGACAATCTTTTCATTTCGTGACAGATAAACATTATGGAAGAAAACAATCAGATGATCGAAACGTTGAATATGCTGACATTTTGAATAAGGCATAGATTCAAAACAATCCAACAAATGAATGATAGGTAACCCTTTTTTGGCCTTTTCAATTGTATTTCGGCTGAAAAATATTTTATGCAAATCTAAAAAGAAAAAATAGCTGAAAATATGTATTAAAAAATGACAAAATTAAATCTGAAATCAAATAAAATAAGCAACAAAAATGGATGAAATTCACAGTAATGGTATCGATGTATATGTATAATTGTAATAGTGTCAACTATTGTTTAATTTTGACACGATAAAAAATAAAAAAGAATGTTAAAAAAGTTACTTTAGGAAGTTACTATTTCATTTCAATTTTTATGAGAATAAAAAATGTCAATCAAAAATTTTCTTAAATTTTAACGGTCTGAGTCAATAATTTTC
Organism: Dipetalonema caudispina; assembly: GCA_013365325.1. Lineage (NCBI taxonomy): Eukaryota > Metazoa > Nematoda > Chromadorea > Rhabditida > Onchocercidae > Dipetalonema > Dipetalonema caudispina. Next base: position 35,486 of record JABVXV010000423.1, on the reverse strand, counting down.
AAAAATACAAACCTTGAAGTTATCGATTTGCATTTCATCTAACATTTCAATAACAGCACAGTGCAACACTAACGTTTCGATTTTATAGCAATGTTTGCTAGTATAAAATGTTAGTATGATGCATAAATATATGATTTTTTTTTTTTTTATTCGTACAAATTTAACAATTTTCTATTAGCATAATAAATTTATAATTTTTTTTTTAATAGTAAAAATATATATGACTTACCAATAGATGAATATTTTTAATTTCCATTTTAACATTTGAAATTCCATTGATATAAACATATATAACATTCAAATAACCTTTATATATATATGATTTCTTATTCACGCAAACATATTCGTTCATACGTTTCCATTAGCGTAAATACGTAACACTTAAATAACATTCACATATATACTTTCGACAATGTATAAATCTTTAACTTTTTTTTTTTTTTTTTTAACGAAATAATTAATTTCTCATTAAATTTTAATAATTTAATCTATTGAAATGATTCAAATTAATAACAAAAAAAAAAATAAAAAAGTAAATTTTCTCCCTCAACAGATTATAATAAACAAATTTTAAAAGCTCAATGAAAGTTGAGAGAAACAGATTGACCACCCAAATACACAACTATCATCTACGTTGTTACCAATGCTCACACACATACACATACATACACACACACACACATACATACATACATACATATACACACACATATAGAGACATATATATATAACTGTATGTATACAGGTGCACAGATATATACAGAGATATATATATAACTGTACACATACATATATACACATACACATGCACACACATACACATACGCACACATACACATACACACACATACATATACACATATAGAGGCATATATATAACTGTACACATACACATACACACATACACACACATACACATACACACATACACACACATACACATACACACATACACACACACACATACATATACACATATCGAGATATATATATATAACTGTGCACATATACGAAGATATATATATATAACTGTACACATACACATACACACATACACGTACGTGTAGACACATACACACACACACACATACACAGACATAGAATAGAGCAATATTTGATGATGATGATGATGATGATGCTTCCGTCCCATGATAAAAAGGAGAAGGGGGGGGGGGGGGGGTATTGACAGTGTCACTGTAGTTTGTCCGTGCGCGAAATGATGGATAGATAGATAGATAGATGGAAGAGATGATGGCATGCTCTTGATGAACAATCTGTTTGTATCTCTTACACACATACATACACATACACATACATACATACATACACACACATACATACATACATACATATTAATGTATTATATATGTATACATAATACTATATTGTATTAAATATGACATATATTCAGTATTTAAGTATGTATATCGAATATATATTCAGTAAATAGAAAAAAAAAGTATAGAAATGTATTTACATGGATATGTAAAGTTTGACATAAGCTAGGAGAATGTTCACTTGAATTACTTACTGAATGAGAATATCTTGCATAGAATTAGTTAGTTAAATAAATGGACGGACATGTACACACACACACACACACACACACACACACACACACACACACACACACACACACACACACGCACACACACACATATATATATATATATATATATATGATGATGATTATAAGAGGGTAGGATGTAAGAAAGGATAGAAGGCCCTGCTATTTGAGGGATGTAAAAAGGGCCTATCCCATTCATCTACCATTCCTTTTCATACTATCTCTATCTCTAATCTTATCCTCATCATCTCTTTCCATACAAATTTCAACAATTCTCTCTCATCATTTTCTTTTCTCTCTTTAATTTCTTACCTTTTTTCTTTTCTCTCTCCTTCTCCTTCTCTTTCTCACCCTCTCCTTTTCTCTTATTCCTCATTTCTTTCATTTTCTTCTCTTCTTTTCTATACATTTATCAATTTAATCTATCTGAATCACAAAAATTAACCAATATTTAAATTTCATTACTTTATAAATTTTTGTATTATTAAAATAATTTAATAAATATCCTTAATCTCTTTATCCTTTAATATCTCTTTTAAGTTCATCATCTATCATTTAATTCTTTTTCAAACTAACATTCATTCATTCTTTTTTACGCAATGATATAACACCACTTCACTCAAGTGACATGTCATTGACACACCAATTATTTGATTATAAAAGAGAAAACTATCATAGAACTGTCACTCTCTTTCTTCCTTCCTCCATCTCTCTCTCTCTCTCTCTCCCTCTCTCTCTCTCTGTGTGTGTGTGTATGTACGTATGCGTGTGTTCGTAAAACTTTGCAAGAAAGCAAAAATAAAAAATAAAAAAAAAACAAAAAAAAATTAAGAAATTAAAGGTCATATCAAATTTTTACTATACAATTTTATATGCTTCTTTCATCATTTTCACAATCTTTAAATTAACCTTCATCATTATAAACTAATAGATAAAATAAAATCTTAACAAAAATTTAAAAATAATTAAAATTTTTGCATTTATTTATCTGTATGATGTTTAGATATTATCAAATGTATGTTATCAATTCAATGTAACTCAATTGAAATTAATTTTTATTTTCATAACTCTTCTACAATTCTAAATTTATCCTCCTTTACTATCATATAATAAATACTCCATTCATATTAAAGTAAAATAATTTCCTAACCTGAATGCTAAAATCGGATTAATTCTCCCTTTCTTCCAGATTTAATTAATTGAATTATCGATATTATTATTATTATTATTATTATTATTAATATTGCATATGAAATAGCCATATACTAATATAGCTTAACGTATAATTTGCTTTCTTAAAATTTCATAATTTTGCTAATTTCATTTCAACAAAAAAGATGAAACAACAGAAACCGGTCGACTCAACCATCAAACATATACATATATATATATAAATATTATATACATATATATTGAATGTGTGTGTGTGTGTGTGTGTGTGCCTGTCTGTCTCTCTGCACAGCCAGTCTGTCTGTCTCTCTCTCTCTCTCTCTCTCTCTCAAAGTTTCAGTTTCAAGAACGATTTTATTCTACCAACAGTTTGGAGCAAGGTAAATCTAACGAAATATATTTGAGCAGCTCATCACATACACACACATACACACACACACACATAGACACACACACACACACATACACACACACACACAGATATAAATAAATATATATGTACTCGATTTTAATTGATTCTTTGTCCCCCGCTTATCTGGAAATGATTGGTGTATATATTCCGAGATTACCTTCAAGAGATTTTAAGCATATAATTATTAAGCTTAATTAATAGAATAATGATATGATATGAAATGATTAATATTGCTTAATTAATTTATTGTTCAATTTTCATCGATGAAATGAAACAGTAATGTTGATAAGTTTATTAACTATAAATTGATAATATCTTAAATGCTACCTATCATTTCTTCCTTTTTTTTTTCCTATGATAACCTAATATTGAGAAATCTGATCTAAACAGGAATTTGATCAATTTTGATAATTATTAATGAAAACTAATAAACATACCTTGAAATGAGATATTTTTAACGATAACTGCTGCATCGATACACTATCTTTATAATAGTTATTTCCAAATGATAACCTAATTTGTTTACCATTCTGAAAGTTGCGCAATATTAACAAATTATAATTTTGGAACAATTTCAAAATTTTCGAAAACAAAAAACCCTTGTCGAACTAATTTAAATTCTATCAAACTATGTAGAATTTTTTGAATGAAAATAATTCATCGATGAATTCCTACAGTAAATCAATTTTTACATAAGTATAATATCGAATATTACAAAAGAATTTGTAAAGAAATCATGGTTATTTATCATGATAATTTCACAACGAAATCATGGTTATTTATCATGATAATTTCATAATGAAATCATGGTTATTTATCATGATAATTTCATAATGAAATCATGGTTATTTATCATGATAATTTCATAATGAAATCATGGTTATTTATCATGATAATTTCATAATGAAATCATGGTTATTT
>JABVXV010000423.1:0-31316 GCA_013365325.1 Dipetalonema caudispina | reverse complement strand
TTCATAATGAAATCATGGTTATTTATCATGATAATTTCATAATGAAATCATGGTTATTTATCATGATAATTTCATAATGAAATCATGGTTATTTATCATGATAATTTCATAATGAAATCATAGTTATTTATCATGATAATTTCATAATGAAATCATGGTTATTTATCATGACAATTTCATAATGAAATCATTGTTATTTATCATAATAATTTCATTAAATTTCTCTCAGATATATCATAACATTTCCACCTGTTAACATATCCACTCTTTTCCCGACCTACCTCTATCCCCGATCTTAATCTCTTTCTAATATTATTGCTAATTTAACAATTAAAAAAAAAAAAAAATAACGAAAATTTGATAATGAATTTTGAATTTAGAAACATTTCATCAAACGATCGATGATTATATGTTAAGCAATTAATATATTATGAAGAGATTTATAAAAATATCTTCCTCATAAAATGATAATGATAATAATAATAATAATAACATCAACAATAACGACAATAATAATAATGATAATGATAATGATAATAAAAATGGTAATTCTATGATGATCTTTTTACCATCAATGATACGAAAATACATATACTAATAGAATAAAGAATCATTTTGTAGCCTAATATTAAATTCGAAAACTATTCAAAATTTTAGATTATCAAAATTAACCTTTACATTTATATATGTATATTTGGAGTTAAAAATTATACAAGGAATAAATATACAAATTGGAATAATAACTATTGATGAGGCTATGGGAGTGAAATAAATTGAAATTTGATAATTAATTAACTTCGATTCCATATAACTTCCAAAATATCCTCCATTCTTTGTAAATGTATATTTGAAAAGAATGATTTATTACTTAATAAAAAATAAATATGCAACAATTGATATGAAATGAAGGAATTCTTACCTAATTTTCATTATCATTAATTGATTATCAATATGTGATATCTTAGGAAAATGTTATAATACAACAAATTATTTAAGATCTAATCAATGATTATGTTATATGATATGATCTTGACTTCAAATTAAATGATATAAGTAAAGATTTTTGATCCGAACATTTACATATTTCAGATAGATATAGTTAAAATATCAGAGAAATTTCTAAAATTTTAAAAAGGTTTACCATTGAAAGTTAGAATATATTGGAAAATTTTGACAATAATTATCATTATCAATAATTGTCGTATAATAGAAAATTTGTCAAGTTTATTCAACAAAAATTTTATTCCAAAATTTGATAATATATGGGAAGAAGTAATGAAAATTGATGAATATTATCATATTTTATTCCTTTTTTTTCCCCCGCCTCCACATTTTCTGTCAGGTAAAAAAAGAAAAAATATATTTGATATATAAAATTACATCAAATTTAATAATATTTGAATTTAGACATTATTTTCATTAATAAAATAAAACAAAAAAAAAAATCCAAGAAAAAAAAAAACTTTTGCAACAAATTTTTATGCATTAAATTAATTAGGAAAAGAATGGTAAATGATAGAGAGAGAAAGAGAGAGAGAGAGAGAGAGAGAGGAAGAAGTAGTAATGGATAGATTGAAATGAAAAAAATGGATATAGTGTCAACTATCCGAATAAATGTAACAATATTTCAGTTCAAAAAAAAAAAAAAAAATGAAATTTTGTTGAAAATTTTCAACAATAATAAAAATTTCGACAGACTAAAATTTTTCAAAATAAGAACTTTCTCTCATCTTTTTCTTCTTAACAACTAATGCAATAAAATAGATGAAAATCGATTTGTTACGCTCAACCAAACTCTTGTCAATATTCCTGTAAGAATTCATTGATTCTTTTCTATATGTGTATGTATGTATGTATGTATGTATGTATGTGTGTATGTGTATGTATGTGTATGTATGTATGTGTGTGTGTACATAAATTTATACATATATATATGGATGACATGGAAAATTTTCGATCATTATTTATTGTTAACTGATCGTATCTTAAGCAAATATATTTAAAGTGAAAAGATGTGTGGACATACACACACATACATACACATACATACACACATACACATACATACATACATACATAAATATTGAAAAATATGAAAATATATATTAAGTAAAATGATAATGTAATAAGACGATAATATATATGATAACAATATGATAAAATAATATGATAAGATTAATAATTGTAAAACATATTATTCTTCTTTTCATTTACTACAATTTTCCTTCTTTTCTTTCAAAACAGATATATGGTAAAAATGATTGTCCTAAAAATGAATTTGAAAAAAAAAAAAAAATGTATAAAAAGATTCTTATATTCAAGCGTAACTAGTAAAAATAACAAAAATATCAAAAAATCAATTGTTAGAAATTGAAAAAACTTAAAAAAAATTATTAGAAGTTGAAAAGATTAATTAATTAATAATTATTAATGAAGTGAAAAAAAAAAAAACGAAAAGTATATGTTAATTGATAACTATTTTATTAAAATATATAATAAGCAAAATAATACAAATAATTCGTAAATTTTCATTCTGTTACCGCGTAAAACTTTGTCATATGATCGGTTTTTTTTTTTTTTTTTTTTTTTTTTGTTTTTAATCGGTTAGCAACTGTTGGGTTTTAAGTTTTATTTGAAAATTTTTTAATTCATTGAAGTGGTGACAGACATTGACTTCAACATTACGATAATGCTAAGCAATAATTACATCGATTAGTACAATGATAAAATAGGATAGAATATAGATTTGATGAGATTTAGAAGTATAGTAATAATTTGATGTTGAATTGAATATTGCTTAAATTGATTAGTAGCATAAATTAGAACAGTTTTCTTTGTTTGGAAAGAAAAAAAAAAATAAAAGGCACGATTTTATGATCGGAAAATAAGACGGCTAAGATTTATTGGTGGAACTTTTTGATGGCGAACATATTACTTCAAAAGTCTTGTTTTTCATAACTTTCTCATTGCAAATTCCTTTTTTCTGAGTTATTTTTGTACCGTACTTGTCCTCTATTTCGATGTCGAAATTAATCCTTTCCTTGAATATCATAATTAATCTTTTGACCTGACAGTACAATTAGAAGTATCTGTTAGGTAGTATTCATATTGGAAAGCTTAAACAAAGCAATGAAATTAAAGGATAGCGTTAATTTTGTTAAAAAACTTCATAGCATTCATTTTCTAAATCAAATAATCTCTAACATCTTTGTGGATGAAAATTATCAAAAGATTAGCCCTTTGATCGTTATTGTTTCTTGACGAAAACATTGCAGAGTATCATATTTCTTCAAAGAATGAGACAAGGCATTGTTTTAATTTTTTTCGACGAAAGATACGTTAAGGCTTAGTTTCAGTGGATATGTTATTTTTTATATATAAAAATTGATATTTATATATATGTATATATATATGTAGTAGTTATATTATTGTATTTTTCACTGTAGTCCTATTTTTTATCCATTATTATTTCATATGTATTATTTTGTGTGTTATTTATTATGTTGTGAGGGGAAATTACATGTATATATCTGGAAAAAAGTGTAATATCAATACTATCAATTACTTTTACTCTGTTATATTTTAATATTATTATTTAATAACTCGATATATTTGTCGTGTCTGGTTGGCTCATAATCGTAATTGGGCTTATTTTTGGGATTGGACTTATATTATGAGCATTATGAAAAATTCATTTTAGGATTTGTTTCTTGATTAGGTCTTATTTTTACAGGAAATACGATATCTAAAGAAGAAATAATGGAAGGTATTTATTTTAAAATTAGCTTGTTGTTTGGTTTTGGGAGAAGATTGAAGATAGAAGATAACAACAATACAAGCAAGATCAAGAAATAGTAGACTATAATTTAAACCATTTTAATGTCACTTTTTAGAAAAAAATATGTAAAACAGGTTTTCATTCTGCTATTAATCGGAAAAGAATAACATTGCTCAGTTTTTTTTTTTTTTTTTTTTCACTTTTATTAAGAAGCACTGATCGGAATTTGTTGAATCCCTTGAGGATTTGCAAGTAATAACAAGATGACATATGAAATGATCGTCGGTAAAGCAAACTTCGCTTAAAACTACTGACACTTACTTGGTTTGCTCATCAGTTGAAAAAGTCGAAATGCTTACGGTTCTTTCCGGGGTTTTTTTTTTTTCTAGCAGTTGTAACTGATAATGGAGAGAGAGAGAGAGAGAGAGAGGGAGAGAGAGAAAAAACTGAATTGAATTTAAACTCTGTTGCAATCCTAATATCTCGGGAATAATGTGAAAAAATGACATTGTTATATTTCTTTTTTTTTTTTTTTTTTTTTTCTTTTTTTGTGAATTAGAGCAATATCAGTAACAGTTGTCGATTTTGAGCAGATTATTGTGATAGAGATTTTTGTTGAAATGGTTTAGCGTTAAGGTCATAGGTGAATTAAGATGACATTTTCGAATACTAAAGTTTAATCAAATTTTATGTTAGTTATGACTAAAAGAGATATCATAAGGATTAGGAAGAAATGGATTGTCAAATTATTTTTGTAGCTGTTCAGATCGAAAGTCTCGTATTTCACTTTGAAGAGCTGTAGATATATTGCAGGGTATGTGAAATTAGTCTAAACGGAGTTGCGATAAATTGAGGGGTTCACTTAATTTTGCTGATTTTGTTTTATTTTTTTTCTTTTTAAACATTAATTGAATTCAATGGTTTTTGACAGCAATTAGTGATTTCGGAAGTTCTCGTCGATTGTTTTGTGAAATAGCAAACTTTCAAAAACAGAGAAAAGAACCTGAAGCAAAATACATTGTTGTTCAGTAACAGAACAGCTTCGTAGTAACTACTATCATATCAATACACAGCTGACAAAACAGTCATGTTTATTATGTGAAAACAGTTCATTTTGGAAGATAGAAATAAATATTTATAAAAAAATTTACAACCAAACAAAATCTCCCAAAAATGTACAAAATATTGTAGACATTTTTTTAAAAAAAATTTGGGATGCATTTACAGGGAAACACTAAAAGATACAAGTTATTCTATTTGTTGGCGATATTCAATAATTTAAGAACTGATATACATAAATATCTTTATATGCTAAATTTTGTACAAGTATTGCTATAAAGTGTATACCAGTAATATTTAAAACATCCAAATAAAAAAATACATCTAATATATGTCCCATTTCTCAAAACTTTTATTTCCTATTATATTCGAATTTCATTCTTTGAAATTATCATAAGTTTGCGTTTTTTAATAATAGGATGGTTGAAGTTCAATTCTTTAATTCTATTTCAGGTATTTTTACCGTCTAATCTATTAAATGGTGAACTGTACGTTGATAAGACGGTTCACCTTTACGTTGAAACGATCAAGTGGCAAAAGTGGTTGGGGACCATATCGTAATATACGAAAAAATGAACACTTTGTTGGTACTGAACCACATCCATTGAAGTATCATGTGGTAAGCCTTGTTAATTACTTCAATTAGTTCAAATAATTTAAACAAAAAAAAAAAGTAGTTTTTCCGTGATTCATTTACTTCGATGATATTTCCAACAATTGTATGGATTGATATGGATAAGTTATTCTTATATTTTGTCATCCACAGATTTATATCGATTGTTTTTTGATAATGGATATTATTTTCTGAATATCTCGTTGGCGGTTACAGTAAAATAGGCATATTTATATGATTAAAGCTGAAATACGGATAATTGTGTGAATAGCGTGGTAAAAATATAGAAGTGTTTGTTTTTAATTTATTATTTAAATTTCTAAAGTTTGCATATGAAAGCTGGCCGAAACATCTTATTGCTATGTTTGCATCATAAAGCATTCCATTTCCTAAATTTTCTGGATTTATCCAAATCTGTTCTGATAGATCTGTTCCAGTTTTTTTACACTCTGCAAATCTGTGTGTATTTTGAAAAAAAAAAAAAAAATAAAAACAAGCCTTTTCTTTTATTTAACCATAATGATATATCGATAATTTAACGAAACATCAAGTAGGCTGCAACACTTTAAGATTACCGTATCCTGTAAGAAAATAGCAAATATAAGCAAACTTTCGAATAATTAGTAAAAGCTATGAAACTCTTACTCATATGTGATGAATTTATGACCAAATGCTCATATTTCAAACTTTCATTTTCATAAATAGTTCTCATGGAATTTATTCACTTGAAGGTGATCATTTATTATGAAATGCTGTAATTTTTGAATTTAGTTGATTTGTCTATTTAAGGCATCATTTTATGATTAGTATCTGTAGTCGAAGTGTCACAGCTTATTCATACTATTCTTTACATCATTGTTATGTCATTACTCAAAAAACAAAAAATTGGCGGATGCTTCCCTTATGCTGATTTCGATCGATCTGTATTTTCCTGATGCGAAATTTTCAAAATGCTCAGTGGTTGTGATTCGTTATCTATCACTGGATAAAATTGGTTCCACCGAGTATCTCTTTTTCAATATTGGATAAAAGATTTTGACATTGTTTGTAATTTGTCTCCTCTCGAGGTCATTTGTGATACACGTACTGTTCATATATTACATTCTCTAGGGGATTTCATAAAGATGGATAAGTTGGTGAAAATTTAATATTAGTGAAGGAGTAAGAGAGTCATCTATTCTTCATCTACTAAATATTCTTCATAGCTCATACGGCAAAAGAAAAACTCTTGTTCATTTTTTTCTGATCTTAATGACATGCTGATATTGTAGAGGGATACATGCGTATGGCGGAGACTGATTTTTCATCCATTTTCATCTATTTTTACAACTTGTACCTTTTCTCTTTTTTTTTTTTTATTCATACATGATTTGGAGTTTTTTATTTTATATTTTTCAACTGCAGAATAGCACTCCTTCAAGTTTTTAATTTAACTGTAAAACTTGACTTCCTTTTTTAGTTGCAAGATAAGAAACCATTGCATAAATATGGATTACAAGGAACGCATCATATGCTGCCGGGTACCGGTAAGGTTAGTTCAACATTGCCGACTCGAGCAGTTCTAAAAAAAGACAAGATTTATGCTTGGTGCTCATGTGGCTATAGTGGAAATCAGGTATTATTAAATAACCGTTTTGTTATTTCATGTTCTTTTAATTTAAATCATCTTTTTGGATCGGATATTGTAAAGGATGTTGAACTTTGGAATTCGCTGGAAGAAATATTTTGCGTATATTGTGATTGACAGAAGTTCGTGAAGAGTAGAGATTGGAGAGTGCGGACTTTGATTTAAATTATGTTCTTCGAACAGAAATTTGTTTCAGGATAATCGAGTCATAAATGTGAAGTTACGTAGCATTTTTGGAAAAGACAAAGTTCTAAATATCACTGGTTTATTTTTTTTGAAAAATCAAAAAGAGATTAATGTATTTCAGCCACTATGTGATGGGAATCATCTTCGTTACTACATTCCAACAAATCTACGACCTGTACGATTCATTCCTGACAAAGATATGGAGGTTAATTTTTAAATTTCGAAAGACAATTTAATTTTGTCTAGACCAGTGTTTCATAAATGTCCAGTTTTCTTATCGGAATTTGCTAGAGTGGAGGCTGCGGGAATTTAAGTACAATGAAAGTTATTGTAAAGATATTACAAGGTTTTCAGGTATGGTTCTGTAATTGTAAACAAACAAAAACGCGGCCATTTTGTGATGGTTCACATCGCGAAGTTAGTGCAAAGCTCAAAAAAGCTTCTGAAGAGAACGAAAATAAATAACAATGCTGGCATGTGGTATTTTATTTAATTGATTGATGACCCTAGGATATCTTTACTTTTTTCATACATCTTGATGTGAAATATTTATTAGTTGTCATGCAATGAGGTTGCACTCCGGTTCGCGAATTTATCAAAATTCAAGTAATAAAGTTGTTACTTTTTAAATCTAGGAAACAGCAATGAGATCAACTTTGTCGTTAATTTATGATTTGTCTGTAGTTGTTGTTAATCCTTCATTGGAGATGTTTTTTATTTCCTTATAAAAGTTTTGCAATGGTTTTCAAATTGTCAAGTTTATATAGCTTGCTTTGTATTGGTAAACTTATGTAAAAAGATCCATATACTATGAGAACCGGTTAAATTTTTGTTCATTTATTGCAAAATTTATATTAATTGTTTTTGCATTTAAAGCTTACACTGAATTCGTCAACGATCAACAAAATGTAAAAGGCACAAATAAGTGATATGAGTTAAAGTAATGGCTGTGTAAGTGATAAACTTTAACTGATAGCGTGAGGGATATAAACAATTTGAAATCCTTTAATCACTATCAAGTAGTAACCTCGTGATTAAGTTATGATTCAAGTGACAAAGTGTCTTTGGCGCTTAGTTTTAATTTTTACAACATCTTTTAATATTTATTAGTTATTTTAAATTGTATGAAATGATGTAACTTTGAAGCCAATACACCATTGTTAGTCTCGTTTTTTCGATGCTATCGTTTCCCGCCATGGTCCTCCAAATGGTGGCTGAAGAGAAAAAAGCTGCTTACGAAAGGAGTTATTTGTTGAAAAGAAATTTTAATAATTACTCACTTAAAATTGAAAACTTCGGTCAATTATGCTGTTTTCTGATGGTTACAGTCAGAGTTTGCGAAATTTAAACAAAAAATTGAAAATATTATACTAAATAAACTTATTATTAATGATTAATTAGCTTGCAATAATGTGTCCAAACTATACAAGAAGATTTACACGAATTAAGAAAAAAGTATGCATCCCTTTCACTGAATGAATTTTATTACAAATTATTGATATTCGGAAATAAAAGCCTATTGAAAAGTTTATTTTGCGAAGGAAAAAGTTTTAAAAATTGACAAAAAATTAGATGGAAAAAAAAATTTTAATAGCTTTTTCCTACTAAATGATATTAGATGCAATGTTGATTTGTATCAGTTAGTTAATCATAAAAATTAAATTCACTTTAATCAATTTTAAGTTACTCTCTCTCTCAATCAATCAATAAATTCCCATAATATTGTACAAGAAAATTGGGAATTTTTCATGAATTAAACTTATACCTTTCCTTTAAAAAAAAAAAAAAAAAAAAAACAAAAAAGAAGAGAAATTTTATTTTCTTTTTTTTTCCTCACTTACTTCAATAATTGCCTCGACAATTAATCATTTCAAACTTACCTGTATAACTGGTTGATCTAATGGTACTAAAAAATACTGCGAAATTATAATTGCAAAAAGCCATGCTGTTGTAAGAAACCATATAAGTGCAATTGGAGCACTAAAATAATCCCATAAATAAATTTTTTGATTTGTATAATCCATTCACACTGCCAAGTTTGTTTTTTCCCCCTCTTTTACAATGAAAATACAATTACATTATGAATTTAAATTTAAATAAAGAATGTAATTATGCAAACTTTCCCTAAAAAATTATAACATATAATTATCATGCAAATTAGCTAAAAAAAAAAAATAAATAAATAAAAACTAAGAGAAAGAGATAATTTTACAAAGTAAATACATGCAATCAATTATTTATGCTTTAATTTTAAAAATTTCAAAATTTCTTCAATTTTATTTTAATATCATAAAATTAGTTAATTTTTTTTGTCTCTTTTTTTTTTTAAAAAAAAATTATAAACTTTACTTCCTTCCTCTTTCACTTTTTTTTTTTCGAAAACACATTCACTTTTCTCATAATCATTGTTATCATAAGATTTAGTAATGAAAAATTGCTTTATACTTTATTTTCCGTCAAAAATTTTTAATGCTTTTTAAAAAAAACTATTCATATGTATATATATAATTTTTTTTCTAAAATATTATTTTCAGGTGTTTTTCATAATTTCAAAGATTTCAAGAATTTTTTTTTTTTTCTTTTTAGTCCTATGAATTTTTCATTCCCTTCTCCTCTCATTGAATTATTTTCCTTTATCATCGATCAATTGTTTTCAAAGCTTTCTTTCCTTATTTTCATTAATTGATTCTATTAGCTTTCAAACTTTTTCTTTTCAAACAAACTTTTTCTAGTATAATTATTACAATTATTATCATTACTTTCTACAAATAATTATTAATTAATATTGCATCGCATTTTTCTACCTTTTAATTCTTTCTTTCTCTTGTGTTGTATTCATTTCATTTGAAATCATTATCAGTTAGCTAATATTATTCAACAATATCATTATCATTTCAATTTTCATCAATTGCAATTTCAATTGCTAAATTAATATGAAAAATTGTTGTCAAAATCATTGTTAATACAGCTAATATTTCGAATAAAGCATAAAAGAAAAAAAAAAAAGAAAAAGATAAAGAAAAAATTAAATAATAGTTATGTATACACATATACTTATACAAATAGCAAAGATGATGTGAAAACAAACGTCATCGTTGTAATTTATCACTTAAAGAAGTTTCAAGTTGAAAATTTCTTCTCTTTCAAATTCACCTTTACAAAAAAAAAAAAAGCATTTATAATTATATTTTGATAAATTTCGAAACGAAAATAAAAAAAAAAAAAGAAGATTAAATGAATCAATAATATATTTCGAATAATAAATACATTATTATCCATTTAATTTTTATGCTAATATTTGCAAGCATAAAATTGATAAATTAGAAATGAAAAATATCCTAACATTGTTTTTTTTTTCTTTTTTTTTTTTGCTGTAATCATCCAACACAAAAAAAAAAAAGAATGATATTTTTGTTGGAAGTTTAGAGAGAAGAGAGAAAGAGAGAGAGAGAGGGAAAAAAAAAAGAAAAACAGTTGAAGATGAAGGTTTAATGTTTTTTTTTTTTTTTTGAAGTGAAACATATCAACTGAACTTTTTTCCATTTTCTTTACTTTTCTCAATCTCTTTAAATCTGATGATGTATGTTGGATAATATGATGCTTTTCTGCTTCTTGCTAATTGTTTTAGTTTGTTGTATTTTTTTGTACTTTTGACGATATTTACAAGTAGGTAAAACGATGAAAGCAATGATATTCAATGTTTTACTTGAAAAATATCTTAGCAGTACCTGAATGTATTGATAAATTAATTCTTTTTTATATTTGATATAAAATTGAAATTTATAAAATTTTCATCTTCCATTTTTTTATTTTTTTTTTTTTGAAAATTATCATGAAGATATAATACAATATAATATGATATGAGAGAAATTTGGAGAATCATCGGATAGAAATGTAATTCATTCAATTTTTTATCAAATATTATTAAATGAATTGTAAATGATAAAAAAAAAAAATGAATGGTTGTAAATTTTTTATTGATTTTCTATTTAAATCAAGGAAGAAAATGATAAAATTTCAGCAAATTTGTATTAGTACAAATCTATCTAATAACTATAAAAACACTACGATTCAACAAATCAATCAATTGTTGATTGCTTCTAATGAGAGTATGGATAGCATCATTACTATTTTATTTATCAGTATTTGTTATTTGCGAATTACTACGTCATATGATCAATCGTTGGCTCATAGGACGTTTACCACGTTTTGCGATTGGTTTACTTCTCGAAGTATTAATTGCTTATGATCATTTATTATTTATTTACTCTAATTTTTTTTTTTAAAATGTGTTTATAAAGTATAACTTTTAATTTATTACAAATCTTTTTTCTCTATTCAAAAAAAAGTTCAAATTTTAATTTTATTACACAAATTTTTATTTGAAATTTTCGGATAGATTATCAATTGTAATTTAGTTCGTTGGTACATTACAAGTTTGTACGCCAATGTTTGATGTCAATTTGATCTTGCAAACTTATGGTTTACTTGGAATTTTTATCGAAATAACAGCAATTGAAATTGCCAATGCTTTTTTTCTACGAGATGCAATCGCTCATCCATGTCCATTGGTATTTTAGTTTAAAAAATTTCACCTTTTAACAACTACTACAATCATTTAATAATTTTTCTATCACTTAATTAACTGAATTAACCAATTACTGACATCTACTTTTATCTATTTAATTTAACGTTTAAATTTTAAATTATGTTTTTGCATATTTATATATTAACATAATTATGATAATATCAAATTGTTTGTAGGAAAAAATTATCTTCCTTAATTTCTCATATGTAAAAGTTAATTATTTAAATTGTATGAAATATGAATGGACAATTTATTTTAGGTAACAACAGCTTCACGTAAGCGTTTAGCATTACGTATGGCATTTTTGGTTTTTACTGTACAACTTGCTGCTGCATATTTATCGTATTTCTTTGCTCGAACATTTTGGAAACTTGGCCTTCATCCAATGCATGATGAATTATTGGTTGCAGATCATTGTGAAGCTGATCTTACAGCAAGTTATCAAATAAATAATTGTTCAGTATAATTAACTAATTTAATAAAGAATTAACTTTGTAAAAATTAAATTTGGTAAGTTATTCGCCAAATTTAACATTGTGTTCAAGGTTGACGATTTAGTTGATTATAATATCAATTGAATAACTGATAAAGAAAAAGTGCAATAAAGGGATCCAAAATAAAGTTAAGAAATTAAACAAAACTTAGCTACTATTTTGAATTAGCAAAATTTAATAAGCAATTAATTCTTCTGAAATTTCAATTTAAATAAAAAAGAAAGACGACTTAGCCGATTATTTATGATCCGGATAGTTTAGGTAGCCTTAACGGCTGGTTCACTCATCGAAGGTTTAGCCACATTTAGTAGTAAAGCAGTGGAATTCTTTGCCAGTGAATGGTATGCTGATTCGAGAGTACAAATGTTCATCAATTGTATGTTTGCCGGTTTCCTAACTACAATTGGTATGTATATCAGTAAAATTAATCACTTGTATCCGGATTATTTTATCGTAGAAAAATCAAAATTATCTAAATAAATAATGCAAAAATTGTAATTTTTCCTGAGAAAAAGTTCCGAATATGATTTATTGTTCAATCATATTGTTTAATCTGTTTACAAATTAGAGATTATTACTATAAATTTATAACATTTAAACAATGTTTTAAATAAAAAAAAACTAATTTTTAAAATTTCCGAAAAAGAAGAAATTTTTTCTGAAATTTAATAAAAAAAAACAAGAGAAAAGATACAAATGTTATTAATATTTTTCAGGTATTAATTATACGGGCATGTATGCTAATCCAATTATTGCTTGGGCATGTACATTTAATTGTACAGGTATCACAAATCTTGGTCATCTTATTGTATATTGGTTATCACCATTGATAGGATGGTTTTTAGCTGATGCTGTATTTGGTGAGCAAGAATGTATTATTCAATGTTTTGTTGAAGAAAGTGAAGAGAGTAATTTGATTAAATTGAAAAATTCTTAATAAAAAAGAAGGAAAATTTGATGAAAAAAGAAAAATTTATAACATATGTGGAAATCTAATTGTAAATAAATTAAGCCACAACAAGTAGTATATGTTATTATACTTATACATTGCAACTGTATAAGTATCAAAAATATTATTATCTTTTCATTTTTATAGTATACTTAAATTAAAATCAAAAACTTTGATTAATTAGAAATGAAATGTGTTTATTTCAACATAAATAGTACCAATGGTAGATAGTTTTAGGAGCAAAGTTTAATATTAAAATAAATGCACATACCATAATCCATCAATATATCGTAAATTTAGGACTTATATATACATACATATATAATATATAAAATATTCTGATTCTATCTTTTTTTTTTGCTTTTGTTCGATTTAATTCATTTTCTGATAAGATCGAATTGAAATAATTGTATAGTGGAAATAAGAGAATTTGCATTAAAACATTGTATAAATTATGAGAGATAGATAAAAGTAGAAAAAAAGAAGAAAAGTAAGCAAATTCTGAATAATACCGTCGAAAAATTTTAAATTACTACGAAATGTTTTTGCATTCACATCAAGTAATTCAATATCTTTCTTTGAAATTTTGCAAAATGTTTTCTCATTAGTTAACTGATTTTCCGTTCGGTTGACTTACTGATCGAAAATTTCGCTGGAAGAATGCTAATTAAAATCCATATTTTCATTTATAATGCGTACAAGATCTTCAAAAAAATTATTGAATGTAACAATACTCATCGAGTATTTTTTCCATCCATTTTACTAAAAGATGAAATCTTGTTTTACTCATCCATTTGTTAACGATGCAATCAGTTAGGCGTCAGAAGTCCTGCACATTTCTTTTTCATATCACAACGCATCCAAATAATGCAGTAATATGTGAACTTAATCACTCGTAGACAATATTCCTTCCACTGTTTATCCGTAAGTAAAGTTCGGAAGATTTCAAACGACCCACGTAGAATCCACTTCAATTATATTTCCGGTTTGACCGCTCAGCACGCGTCAACCCCTTCCAGAAAACCTTTTTTAAGGTTCTCCACGCAGTCATCAAGCATAACGTTCATTACTCTGAGAGTAACAAACGAAACGCTTCTTCCCGCTCTGGAGATGACGCCATGCCACATCATCGCGGCTGCGCTCCGTCGCAATTTCGCTGATAGCGAAGAAATACATACTACAGAAATGATTCTGTGAAGTATGATCTCAATTACTTATTTTCCAATCCCCACTACCATTTATTTTCACTGCAAACGACAAGTGGCTTATTGCAAAACTTTTCAAAAAGTATTCTCTTTCTCTATCATTTACACCATCTTCTACAATCTCTTCACTCTGCCAGTCGTCTTCCCTTACTACAACTCTCTCGCAGTGATAGTTATTTTCACTAATCGATATGCTTGCTCGATATGCTTGCCGTTTTCAAAGTTAAACTTCGTTCGAATTTACATTCCATTCACTTTTTCAATGGTCACTGTTTACTACTTTTAATATTAATATTAAGCATTTGATTACGGTAGGTTTACCCTTAGCAACACCACCGTTGAGACAAGCATCAATATCCGGACAACCAGTTTTCTGCATGAGCCATGGTGCACCAAGTCTCAGAAATAAATTAAGTCCCGTTTCTTCATTATATTCTGGATCGTCAGTATTCATAATTACCAAAGTTTCTCAAACAAGAAATATATCAATAAAACCATGCTTCATCTTCCAATACAATTTTTCAGAACTTTTGAGAGTAATTTTCCTTCTGTTAGCTATTTTCCATCATCATTTCATAACGTTCGACAGAATGATCTGTTTGATATAGCGGTACGAATGTCCACTCATTGAAATCATCCAAATGGAATAATATCTAACTCGTTTGGTACGGATCAACTATGTAATCAAATGCTCTCCTTGAAAAGACTCAAATTTCGAATCAATTTTATTGTAATCCATGAAAAAATATGAAAATGAAAATGTACAATGTCCTACAATTTACAACAATGAGACACACTTGGATTGTGTCATCTTCACTTTCTGAAATTCGAGCCTTTACGTAAGATCTCATGAAGTACACGAGCGAGCTAATTTAAAACACAAAAATGTAAGTGAATTGTTTTATTTTTAATAAAATTTTAAAATGAGGTAACAAAAGTCATCAAAAACATCATAAAAATGTTCCAGAATTGAATGTACAAATCTGTAACTTGCGTTAATCCGATAACTTTGTTATCAACAATCAAAATAACCAATATAAGATGATAATATAATACAGGTAGGACATATATCAGGATAATAAACAATGGAAGGCATTTAGAAGGTATCGAATGATTGTTTGCTTGATGTTATAATCGAATTTATATAAACGCATATATTAATCTATACACTGAATGAATAAGACATAATATTTATTAAACAAAAAAAAAAGCTTTAATGTAAAGCTTTGTAATTGTTGTCTAATAAATATTATGTCTTATTCATTCGGTGTATAAATTTGCTGGATAGTATTCCAATTTTGAGTGATCAATGCTTCCGTATACGGCGTTTGCACCAAGTGTGTTTCATCGGCAAGTGAATCGATGCCTTTATTTGAAATTTTATAAAATACTTTATCGTTGACAACCTGAAAAAAAATTTTTTTTTTGATAAATGAAAGTCGGGAGATTTGATATTTAAAAATTTTCATAAACAAATACTGTTTCAAATTTAATATGTCACTATTTTTATAAGAAAAAAATTGAAAAGAATGAAGTGAACTAATTAATAAATGCATCGTAGTGACAAACTTCATTATTTAATTTTTCACTAAAAATGGTTCCTTTATGTTCACTATCAACAAATATCTCTTCCTGATCTCATCTGTTCTATGTCTAATCGTTTTTATGAATGACCTATTGAAATAATAAAGTATTCATGAAAATGTCCGACATCAAAGAACATATGGAAACGATAATTCTAGCCACTTATCGAACGAAATTTACCACCAAACATCCGATAATCATGCATACAAACAATGACAGTCACTGCGAAATGGTGAAATTAAGGAAGCAATGGAAGATAAATTATTGAATCAGAATAGCTTAAATTTCGAAAATCATAAAACAATGGCTAATTATTCAGAAGCCTATTTTGGAATAGTTAACAACGACTTTAAGCTCTAAACACTATGTGATAAGCATGCATTTTAAAGAAGTACATCTTGACATCAAAAGGTATCATAAAAGTTTGACAAGACTTACAGAATAAACTTGGATGTTAAAATAATGGAAATGATCAAACAGTAAAGGTAAGAACTCGTAGTACTAATTAAGTAATAGAATAAAATTGAAATAAGAATGTCAATATGAAAGGCATACCAAATTTGACGATCATGTTAGATCCTACAAAGGCAAAAGAGATGGATTGTAATTTTTAAAGAGAAATTATTAAGTTACGTAGAGTAATTGAACAATTTAATGTGATATTCCAAGCAGTCATCGTAGATCAGTAAGTGATAATTGCTATTACGGGAAATGAAAGTAACGGAGTAAACTCCAGCAAACATCGGTCGATAAATTATGTTTACTTAAAATGATTGAAATGTTAGTAGAGATGGTCGCCAATAAAATATAGAAATACTTTGTTATTGAGCAGTATATTTCCAAAGAATGATGATTAATTACTAATTGATAGTACGATAATGTAGACAGAGCATAAAGAGGGGAGATAAACTTGATTGTAGAATAGGTAAATCATACTAAAGTGTACAATTCCTTATCATACATATTGAATCTATGAGGAATTGCAACTTTACAAATCGATATGAAAAGATTTTATTTGGAAAGAATGAAAAAGTGAATAGCAATTTTTTTACTTAAAGGTATTAATGCACAAAGATTCACATTATTACTCAATTAAAATTTCGCCTTGGTTAATCATAATTGCGATGGTATTCCACAGCACTAAAAAAAATTTTTTTTTCTGTATAAGTGAAGGATAAAATCAATCACTTGAGTTATTGGTAAACCTGATAAAACTTGTTAACAGCGATTTATCGGTAGAATTAGAAATAGAAAATTGTGCACCAACATCAATTGAAAGGTGGGAAATAACATGATCCAACCGAAGAAAACTACAGCAAAAGAACATTATTCAAGGACATGAACTTCAACATTATAAATACTTTCAAATTACCATCATATAATATAGTCATAAGAAAGAAGCTCTGTTATGTACTTAACAAAAATTGAAAAATGCGAAATTAAAATCAAATGAAGATAAAGCAGTTTATCCAAAATATATAGGAATTGTTGACTAGACTTAAAATGAGCCTAGGACAAACTAATCCGTAAAATAGAAGCTATACTGCAAAGTGATATCAAATGATTATTATAAGTGAAGCAGTATAGTGTTAGATTCATAAGCAAATAATGAATTGAATCATAAATGTGACGGAATATTAGTAGCTATTACAAAATTACATAACTCACTTGTTATTATGATATATTGGAAAGTATAAAATATATGTAAAAAAATGGTAAAAAAACAGGTTAAAAAAGATGGCAGGGAATAAAAATAAAGAATATGAACTTCTTTAAATTTTCAGGATACAGATGGACAAGGAATTGAAGCATCTTTTCAATATCAATCAGAGAACTGATATTAAAAAGACCAAACTGAAGGAAGACAAATTTCATTTAAAAAACAGAAAAAAACATAATTTAAGATTCGAAGTAGAAAAAAGAGAAGTAATTATTTCACTGTGGTGATAAAACTTGGTATAATATCAATAGATGGAGAGAAACATCCAGAGATGATAACGTTGAAGAGAATAACAATGATAAAAACGAAGCAAGTGAAGAGACCATCTCTTCTGGGAGCTAATACTGAGAAAATACCATACTAACTACCAGATGTTAGGTTATAATCGTATTCCAAAATATTTCGTAGGCCATGCAAGTGACCACATTTATCAATAATAGTAATTAATAATTAATAGTAATTAATAATAATAATTAGTAATTTAATAATAATTAATAATGATAATAATCAGTAATTTAATTAATAATTAATAATGATAATAAATGGTGGTAGTAATAATAATAATAAAAATAAATAATGATAATAATAATAACAATAATAATAACAAACCTCGCAACGTTTTGGACTGATTACTTGCATATAGTAATTGGAATCTGATAGCTTGCATAATAAATATCTAAAATCGACCGCTTTAATCCAACGTTTACCAAGTGATGGTGATGGCTCTCCACGCCAGTAAACAAAGTGATTAGTTGTTACTATGGCACAACCACGATGTGCCATATAATGAAGCATAGCGATAACTTCATCCTGAACTTTTCGACCTAAATTTGATATCAAAAAATATACTTAAGGAATTGAAGAAGGATAATCTATGGTCATTCAGCAATCTTTTTTTCTAAGAATTTCCAGACAAATTCCAAAATATTTTCACACGGAATCTCCCACAAAATTCGGATCTCAAGATTAACAAATAGTGTACAGAAAACTGAAATCAGTTCAACCAATTAGTAGTATGTTATTTTCACAGTACAGTATAATTTCTACGATGCATCATCATTCATTAAATGGACATTCCAATGAAAAAATCAACCTCCTTCGCAATATCCCCAAGCTGTAAATGCTAATGCTGCACCAATACTGTCGATTACAATGAGTACAAGATTTTGAATAACCTTCAAAAAAATTATTGAATGTAACAATACTCATCGAGTATTTTTTCCATCCATTTTACTAAAAGATGAAATTTTGTTTTATTCATCCATTTGTTAACGATGCAATCAGTTAGGTGTCAGAAGTCCTGCACATTTCTTTTTCATACCACAACGCATCCAAATAATGCAGTAATACGTGAACTTAATCACTCGTAGACAATATTCCTTCCACTGTTTATCCGTAAGTAAAGCTCAGAAGATTTCAAACGATTCACGTAGAATCCACTTCAATTATATTTTCGGTTTGACCGCTCAGCACGCGTCAACTCCTTCCAGAAAACCTTTTTCAAGGTTCTCCACGCAGTCATCAAACATAACGTTCATTACTCTGAGAGTAACAAACGAAACGCTTCTTCCCGCTCTGGAGATGACGCCATGCCACATCATCGCGGCTGCGCTCCGTCGCAATTTCGCTGATAGCGAAGAAATACATACTACAGAAATGATTCTGTGAAGTATGATCTCGATTACACATTGCCCAATCCCCACTATCATTTATTTTTACTGCAAACGACAAGTGGCTTATTGCAAAACTTTTCAAAAAGTATTCTCTTTCTCTATCATTTACACTATCTTCTACAATCTCTTCACTCTACTAACCGTCTTCCCTCACTACAACTCTCTCGCAGCGATAGTTATTTTCACTAATCGATATGCTTGCCATTTTCAAAGTCAATCTTTGTTCGAATTTACATTCCTTCACTTATTCAATGGTCACTGTTTACTACTTTTAATACTAATATTAAACACTTGATTACTTGAATATCTGAAATACTATCAAGTATTTGACTATTTGAATATTTGAATTAATAGTAAGCATTCAGCTTGGATATATGAAATAGTACTCAATATTTGATTACCGGAATTTTCAAAATAGAATTAAATATTTGATCACGGAATATTCGAAATAGTATTAAGTACTTGATTACTTGAATATTTGAGAGCACAGCTCGAAGATCATTCTCATCGTATGTCCGTGCTATAAATACTCGTTCAAGCATCCTTTTTGCTATATTTTCACCCTGAAATTTTTAATCATTCTGTGAATTTGTATTTGTTTTGCATATCATTCAGAAGCTTTGAGAAAAAAATATTCTCTGCTTTCAGTAATATTTTAGTCAGAAAGCGTCATGAAACATACTATCGAATCTATCAGTTGTAAAAATAAGTAGTGTTAGTATTGAATGTTCTGTTTTGCAATGAAATAATTCAAATCAATTAATAATATCTATCAATTTCAATATAAATTACCTGTACACCACGGGATTTCAGCATTTCCAGCAAACGACTGCTACGGAAACTACCATTTGTGTCGATATAAACGATTTTGCTTTGTTGCTTTTCATCATCGATCAACTGATTAGCTATGAGCGAAAAACATAACTGCAATTAAATGAATGCATTTTATAAAGTTGAAAGAATTCAATATCCATCAGAATAAAAGTACGATTTCATGTATGAAAAATGTTGCTTTTACCTGTGTTTTCCCGGAAGCAATGTTACCAACAAATTCAGTAAGTTTACCCTTAGCAACACCACCGTTGAGACAAGCATCAATATCCGGACAACCAGTTTTCTGCATGAGCCATGGTGCACCAAGTCTCAGAAATAAATTAAGTCCCGTTTCTTCATTATATTCTGGATCGTCAGTATTCATAATTACCAAAGTTTCTCAAACAAGAAATATATCAATAAAACCATGCTTCATCTTCCAATACAATTTTTCAGAACTTTTGAGAGTAATTTCCCTTCTGTTAGCTATTTTCCATCACCATTTCATAACGTTCGACAGAATGATCTGTTTGACATAGCGGTACGAATGCTCACTAATTGAAATCATCCAAATGGAATAATATCTAACTCGTTTGGTACGGATCAACTATGTAATCAAATGCTCTCCTTGAAAAGACTCAAATCTCGAATCAATTTTATTGCAATCCATGAAAAAATATGAAAATGAAAATGTACAATGTCCTACAATTTACAACAATGAGACACACTTGGATTGTTTCACCTTCACTTTCTGAAATTCGAGCCTTTATGAAAACATATCTGGAATAAAATAACAAAAATCACAAAAAAATATCAGGAAATTGTTCAGAGCTTGAATCTGCGACATTTCTACAGCGTTTTGAAAAATAATCTAAGTCTATAACTGACAATGATCTGATAACAATAAATAATAACAATTCTAGAAGACTTGGCAAAAAAAAATAAAAAAACAAACCAAAACATGCAATGATTCAAACAGAATCTTGTAAGAGAAAACATTTAAAACAACGCAGAAGAATTATGTTCTGCTTTCCTCGGTAATGTGTTTGTTATGGAACTGTACTAAATACAAATCTCAGTTAACGAGTGATGTTAGGAAATCTGATAAAAATAGGAAATTTTGATATAAATTAATTTCCTTTTTAGATAATAAAGTGACCGTATAAGTTTCATGCTACAACCAAGAAATAAACAGAGGGAAGAGTGACATACAGAGATAAACAAATGACATCAACAAGAAAAAGAAATAAACTAAAGCCTACTTCTTATACTTTATTTAATTAAGAAAAAAACTCATTTCATATTTACGGGTGATTCGATTTATGTTCCAATATTGGAACAATCAAATGCTCATTTGCCATTAAGTTATACTTCTTCACGAACACCGTAAATCGACGACAAAGATGCGTTTCTATCTGGAAATCAGCAAATGTCATTAAATCTAGTATTTTTGCCAGCAAAAGGTAGGATGAGAAAAGTCCCAAAAACTCACATAATTAAAAAAAAATCTGTAAACATCCGAAAAAAGTTCAAAGAAATCACCTGTAAACGTCCGAAAAAAGTTTAAAAAAGGCCATCTACTGCTTTCAGTTCAAAACTGTATCTCGTAACTTGAATGCTTGTCAAATTTTCGATTTTAAAAAAGCATTTACCTCAAATTTTTCGAAGAGTTCAGGATGATGAAAGTAAGCATGTGAGAAAATCCGATAAATTCGTCGGCATACCGAACCAATTTTCGCAATCGATGACTCTTTAATTGAAACGCGGCTGGGAAAGTATTTGTTACTATTCAGTAATGCCGCTGCACCATCCAAAGTATGTCGTGTATAATCGATTGCCGAACACTATAACAAAATATGGTAAAAACGACGAAAGATTACGAAGATAAAAAAAACTGCTGCTATCAATAAGCTATAGATAATGCGTATATTTCAGTGGTTGCGGAAAGCACACTGAAATTTTGAATAAAATAAACTTTAAGGATAATATACACAGCTCACAAAAAATTTTAACCAAACGATCGCTTGAATAAAAATTCTATGGAAGTAGTAATTTGCAAAAATCGATACCTCTTTTGGATTCTTATGAGCCGCACAAAGAAATATCCACTGTTCCGTGGCAGTCATCTGCACGCAAACATCTGGTTTACATTCATCCTTGAAAGTATGGAAAATTCAAATATCTCAATTCCATGAGTCAGTTACTTCTACAGAAATTGGATCACAATGATTTTAAAGAATCTGATTCTACTTGACGACAATTTTTCTTCTATGTTTTAGGAAAGTTTTAATTCTGAATTCTAAATTATCTAGATCATCCGATGTCTCGTCACAATGCCATTCTTCTCACTAGAATTCTATCAACGTCGAACATGGTCATGAAAGATTCGTCAGAACATAAGTCACTAGTGTTAATTTTTACCACATTACTTATAACAAATCATTTACTTCCATAATAACTCAATGAACAGATAATAAGCACTTTTACCTGCAAAAGTAATGTTAAACCATTGAGTTGCATGCAAAACTGTCTCACATGTTCGTATTTCCATACTCCTTCTTCCTGACCTGGCGGAGCTTTTAAAATGGTATCCACATCTGATGGATCCTTATGAATACACTGCTGTATGTATTGCTGCACATTTAATGTATTATCCATCTTAAATAAAATAATGTTCGTTTTAAATCTAATACATTAACTAAATTTGAAGCTAGAATTATTTTGCTTACTCAATAAGACTATGGTTACCAGCGAACAATAAATAATACTATCTAACAAAGTTGAAGTGCACGGATCAAAAACGAATTAGTGGTCTACAGCTGTAAAAATATGATTATATCTACTGAGCAATCCTTCAAGTTGCCATTTATCAATCCTTACAAAAATGTTTAAATTTATCTAAGTTTAACTTTGAAAACAGGAAAATTTAACAATATATACTAAGAGCATACACCAGTTTTAGTGCTGAATAAAATAATTTCATTCTCATTTCTTAATTTTTATTCCACAAATACAATATTTTAATTTCCAAGAAATCTGATAATTATAAATAACTGAATCTAAATTTTAAATGAACCATACAAATCTCATATCAATATAAATATATACATCCAAATTTAATGTCAATAATTATGTTAAAATTAAGACGAACTATATTACACAAACCTCTTCGAATGGCATATCTGGCCAATTACACCATTCTTCTCTGGTTGTTCCTGGATCGTTCCTTCGATAAATAACACTTTTTTCTACGGCAGTACTCATTGAATAAGCCTTTTCCTGAAAATCAACTACTTTAAGTTCATTTTCATATAGCTGAAAAAATTTACAAATAATTCCATTTTCATGTTGTTATGTTTTACATGTTTTATTCACGGATGTTACAGATATCATTTACGTATACTGTGTAGAGATAATTCCACGTACTCCTGTGTTAACTATTACATACGCATGTTCTACGGTGTTTTTTCCTCTATCTAAGATGTACTGATGTTAATACGGAAATCGACTAAATGGTTCCACCATTGCTTTTGTTTATCATTTGATAATGGGTCAGGAAAATGCAACTGTTAAATGAAATCCTATAATGCAATTTTACATGATCAGGTTATCGAGAAGAATAGAGTAGAGGTAGAAGTATAATAAAGATCCAAATATAGCAGGAAAGAAGTAAAGCGTAGCTTATTTCAAAAACAGAGAGAATCTCCTCGTTGAAAATAATCTATTCATAAATTTTAAGGACTTATGGGATTTCAAGCAGTAAAGGATCTCGAAAAATTGATTGAACTATAGAAACTTGCAGAGCTTCTGAAAGATTAGTCAAATTTTCAAAGAACTACCGAATTTCAAGGACTGATGGAACAAACCTTGAAACTTCTAAACCTCAGTAAATTATTGAATCTTATGAGAGGATGTGTGGAAAAATTTTCATCTTATTAAAAATAAACTAATGGAAAAAGTGAAAAGGTGAAAAAGTTGTAGTAAAAAAAACAATTAAAATGATAGTTAACACAGAAAAACCATTAAAAAATACAAATCTCATCTCTAAAAACGGTTACTGTTCATAACGGACCGCATAAATATTTGTTGCATTTTTTGTAAAAAAATTCTTTGGTGGAGGATGAAGCTTAACGGTATGGTTAGAATCATTTGAGATCGGTTCATTTGATTGTTTTATTAAATCTTTGAATGATTCTGTAATCAATGCTTCTGATTGTTTATCTTCCATGAAATCCTTTTTCGGAAATTTTTTTGATGAATTCTTGAACGATATCTTGACGGAATCTTTAGATGATGACATTTTGGACATTTCTTTTAATATTTCTTTTGTTGGATTGTTGATCGTCATTTGTACCAAATCTTCCAGTAATTGTTGATCCACTGTATCTCTTGATGATACTACTTCTATTAGAGTTGCCAGTAGTTGATCCACTGTTTCATCAATGGCTGCATCATTTAAATCATTTTCTTCTGCTATATCTTTTGATGATATTTCTACTATATCGTTCAATAATTGTTCCACTTCATCGCTATATGTTACACCTATCAAATCACATAAAATTTCATCTAACTTATTCTTGGATGATATTTTTAACAAATCCTCGAGCGATTCTTCCACCATAACTTTGGATGGTATTTGTACTAAATCATTAAGGAATTCTTCCATCGAATTTTCCGCCGAAACTTCTACCAAATCCAGCAGTTCATCAACTATATCTTCCGCCGCTCCCATCCCGATAGAACACAAATGCTCAACCACCGCTTTTTTTTGAGAAATAAGAATTATATCTCATGCTACATCTTTATATTATCTCTCTGAAATAGGCAAATTTCATTTCACAAAAAGATTTGGTTTCCCTAAAAATGCTTGAGATGCAGACCTGATAATTTCAAAAAATTTGTTGCTAATCTAACCTGATAATTTATTGCTGTATTAATTAGTAATACGAGTAATTGTCATTGTCTCATTATTATTGCTATTATTGTCATTATCATTGCTATTGTTGTTACTAATTATCAATCACTGTTAATTGTTATTATCAATCATTATTATTAATTATTGTTGTAGTTATTGTAACTATTATTATATTAATATTTTTGTCTTTGAAAATGTCTATTGCTGTCAGATCAAAATTTTCTTTTGTTTGTTTTTTAAGTTTATTCTTCATTTTTCATTTTGATAGGTCTAATTTCTCAACGAATAAAAGTAAGAAAAGTTCATAGTACACTATTACTGTCAAATGTTTTTTCATTGAAACATCTATGCATTTTGTGTATATCACTTTTAAAGAATATTATTTGGCAGACTATTTCATTTTCTTAAAGATAATTTTGTTAGATTTCTAATTAGACTATCAGAAATGAAATTATGCTGTTAATCATGCCGCTAGTTAAAATTATAGTATTAATTAATACTTGAGGTAAATTTTCATCGCATATTTCAGTACTTTTATCATATCATGGCATCGTTTTCAATGCTAATAATGTGGTAATCATCATTACCACTACTGTTGTAATTATCGTGATTGTCGTATTTATAATTATTATCACGGTCATTAGTTAAATACGTTATTATCATTATCACTTCATAGTTTCATCGTTTTTATCGTTATCGCCATGTTAACAATATTATTGCGTATTTTTTTGTCTTTTTTTTGCAGGGAGAAAAAAGTCGAGATTATTATATTATAATATCTATGTATTCCAGTATTTTGGGGAAAGTTGTAAAATGGTCGATGGATAATCGGTTGTTAGCAATTAGCGGTTTGTGATGGGTTGTATATCCAATGAAAAATGCATCAACCAGCCATCATCATTCAACGTAGCAAGCACCGCTCAATTGTCGTTCAACGATCAAAATCTCACAATTTTTTTTTAAGTGTTGATTTAGTCATTTTCGGTTAGATTCAAAATTTCACAGCAAACAAATGAGTAAATATCGAGTCAAAAATACACATTACTTCTCATTCCTTTAAATCTATTCATACTACTACTTTTTCTCAAAAAAAAAGCTACAATTTTTCTTCCTCTTAAATGTATCATATCTTTTTTTTTCTTTTTTTTTTTCAAATTTCGAAACATATTTTTTTTCTTGCTTGCATATTTTTTTAGCTGTGTATTGTTATTGTTACTGATATTTTTGTCCATGGTCGTTTTTATTGATATAGTACCATAATTGCTGTTTGTTCTGGTTTCATTACTGCAAAATAGTACCACTATTAGTATTCATGCTGCCTAGTATTGATATTACCAATTCATCACTACAATTAAATGTCAAAATTACAGTTACATGGATGAAAGAGATCGGTATTAATGACTATTGTAACAGGGTTTTTGATCCATTAAATTAGATTCTTATCGGGTAGTGATAGGTACTGTGGAAGTAGTCATAGATTAATATAATAAATTTATTTTCATTCAAGCTTTTTATTTTCATTTATTATAAGGAGGTATAACGAATCATATCTGATTCGTTAATGGTACTTTTCTTTACCTCAGTAATAGATAGTCGAATTTGATACATTTATTTCTTTTAATACTTTCCGCTATTTCGTGATGATTCACATTATAATATTACACTTCGAAATTATTGTTCCAATTTTTATTATCATTATTACTGATCTATTTTTAAATACTTACATAAATTGTATTATTCATCGAAACTTATTCCTATTCTTAACAGTAATAACAAAAATATTTTGTATATATTTGCTATGCATGGAAATATAATTAAGCAATGACTAATAGCTTACAATATCAATCTTTTTTTCCTGTCTCCCTCTCTCCTTCTTTACACTAATAGAAAAAAGCTAACAAATAATATGTATTTTAGTGGAATGCAATGTATATCGTTATTGTACATAACGATAAAAGGAGAGGGAGAAAGGAGAAAGAAAAAGTGTTAAACAAATGAGTAAAAAGGTCAGCAAATAAAGCAATAAATGAGTAAATGAAAAAATACAAAAAAAAAAAAAAAAAAAAGGAGGAAAATGAAAAAAAAAGTGAGTGTAATTTTTCATTCAAAATTTACAGAAAAAAAGAAAATGAAAAAACAAATGATTCTACGAAAGTATGAATGAATGAATGAATCATCATCATCATTATCATTCATCATGATTAACCCTAGTTGCAATCCCGAATAATGATTTCAACAAAATTTTTCACTTTCATTCTTATTCATTAATATGGAAGAAATGATTCAAAATCGTACAGAAGGCCATGTATGTAATTTTATAGCCAAGAAATGATTCAACCTGGTATGTATTGTAATTTTGCACATGTACATTATGGCCAAGAAATGATTCAATTGATAGATATGATAATTTCGTATATATATATATATATATATATTTTCTTTTAATGTTCAATTTAATGTTTATGGAAGAAGAAATTTTTTCACAATTGTTTTATTGTATAATGTTTAATATAATTTATTGAGTGTTGTATAAAATAAATAAAAAGTGGCAAAGAAAAAAGAATTTCTCTTATTTTTTTTTTTTAACTAAATAATCATTTGGCTTAATTATTATTAAGTTTGTTTGCTTACTAATTAAATCATTTTGCTAATTTACTTCATTAATAATAGACTATTGAAGCCATTAAGTTCTTTAAATTACAAACACTTTTTCATAATTTATATTAAAGTTTATAAATTTTTTGAAGTTTTATTTTATTTAAATTTAATGAGTCAAATGCTAAAAGGTTTA
This sequence comes from Dipetalonema caudispina, assembly GCA_013365325.1. Taxonomy (NCBI): domain Eukaryota; kingdom Metazoa; phylum Nematoda; class Chromadorea; order Rhabditida; family Onchocercidae; genus Dipetalonema; species Dipetalonema caudispina. Next base: position 3,321 of record JABVXV010000423.1, on the reverse strand, counting down.
GTTAGCCGGGGAATTGTTTAATTGGTTAATTAATTGTACACTACGACTTATGATTTCAATCATTGCTATTATTCATTTTTGGTTTTCCAATTTTATGTTAAAAAATTTAATTGTGATTGGATAAAAACTGTTGCAGCAATTATTTTTCTAACTAGTGTTTTGAAGAAATTATTGAGATAATCTTTTGTTGGTATCATTGGTATTAATCTTATAAATGATTATATTTGTATATGAAAGAATGAAATTTTATTGCATCAAAATTTTATTTTACTAAAAATAAGTTTCAAAATTATTTCCCACAAAAAAATTTAACTCAACTTATAATTAATTATGAATTTCATGAAAGATTAGTAAGTGAATCTTAAGTGAATGAGTTAAATCTTTTCGCTATCTTTTAATTATTCTTTACTCTATTAATACATTGAAGTGAATTATTAAATAAACTAATAATCAATGGAAATAGTAAAAGGAAAAATAAATTAAGCAATAAATCCCAAAATTAATACAATTAAGGAAACATTCATTCATCCCATCTTAATTATGCTATTAATTTAGGATTAAAATTTAAATGATAAAGTTTCAAAATTCTAATCCAACTCAATCGGGTGGATAAGCCAAATAATTAGTAGATATTTAAAATGTTTCAAAATAAAACATCACTGGCATCATAAATTGCTATTTATCATTAATAATGTAATTCATATAGTAATAAATTAATAATAATGGTAAAAAATGATAATCAAATAATAATGATAAAAATGGTTAATAAATAATAGTGCTAAAAACAGCAAATATTACCTATGAAATTATTAAAAGCTTAAAGATATCAAAAATAATAAAAAAGTTTGGTTTTATAATTTACAAAAGAAAAAAAAAAAAAAAAACTTTCTAAAAAATTCAATTAAGTGTTGAAAATTGCATTGTTTTCAATATATTTTTATTCATTTCTTATTCTAAAACACAAAATATTTCCATATTTTCTTCCTCTTTTTTTCTTATTCAAAATAAGCAATGAACAAATTGAAAAGATTTACAAAGTTTTTTTTTCTTTTTTGTTTTGTTGTTCAAATTTCACTTTAATAAAGCAACAACGAACAAAAAAAATATCGATGAGAAAGCGGGACGAGGGCGGGGGTGAAGGCGGGGGCGGGGGTATAGGAAAAATAGCAAAAAGGATTAAAATAAGAGTTTATCGCTTTTTCGATTTAAAAAAGAAAATTCAACCACTTCCATTATTCATTCTGATTCATTGCTATCCATTCGTTTTTTTTTTTTTTTTTTCCATTTCTCTTCAAAGATAAAACAAAATTTAATTAATCGATAATCCTTCAATTATTTCCATCAAAGTATTAGTATCAAAAATGATAATAACATTATTACGACAAATTTACATATAATTATATTATTGCATGAAAAAAAAAAATTGCTTCTTTTAAGTAGTATTATCACAAAAATTGTTTTGTACAAAATAGCTAAAGAAAAGTTTTTTTTTTTTTTTTTTTCGAAATGAAATTTATGTTTAAAAAAAACTTTTTTCATTGAAAAAAATTCTTTGGATTTTATTCAAATCAAATTTATACTTTAAAAAAAATTTTGTTGAAATCTACCAGAAAGAATTTTTATTGAAAGTAAATTTAAGCCAAAATGAATTTTTTTTTATTGAAATCCAATTTATATTAGAAAAATAAATTTTTGTTGAAGTTAAACTGATATTAGAACAATAACTTTCATCATTCATTTCAATTGAAATGTGGAATTATTTCCTCTCTGAATTTTTCCAAAAATTCCATTCCTTTCCTTTTCATCTAATTCAATTGCTAAAAAAAATAATTTTTCTAAAATATCAAAAAATATGTATACATTTAACATTTAACCAGTTTTAGTATTGGACCACTGAAATAAAAGTATTATTTCAGTGGATTATAAAAATCTCTCTCTCTCTCTGTCTCCGTCTTTCTCTCTCTTAAAATACATTTATTAAAAATGATTTATGCATTTCCTGTTTCCTTTTCCCTATTTCCAAATATAGCATGCTTGCTACTTTATTTAATCTTTGTAATACTTTGAGTTATTTTAATTTTTTTTTTTTTGCAATTTTTTTTTTTTTTTTTGGATGAATCCTAGATGAGAAATTTATAAATTCAACGAAACATCTACTAATATAATAAGTTATTCTTGTAAAATCTAAACAATTTTTGTCATTATGTTAATTAAGTTATTAAACAATTGTAACATTTTACAATCAAATTTTTAAAAGTTAGAAAGTTTGAGGTGAAATTTGAAAATTTTATCATACTTGGAAAGCATCATTTTTTTTTATTGCAATAATATGATATCCCTTTTAAAATTCCATCTAACATTATCAATCAAATTTCTGAAACTGAATATGATAATTAATCACCATATAAAACCATCTGGAAAACGATTCGCAAATATATCAAAGGGAGTAAAATTTGAAAATTAATGAACAGAGAAAAAAGTTAAATATGTTTTATACATGGAATAGTTATTTAAATCTGCTACCATACTTTAGCAATCAATTCAATAACATCAAAAATAATGCATAGTTTCATATCCTACTATTATTTGCTCTTTTTTAAATTATATATATTTAAAAAAAAAAAAAAAAAAACCGAACTATTCTACACATATATTTATTTAATTTCAAAAAAAAAAAAAAAAGAAATCAAAAAATCAGAAGCGAAAAACTTTTTAAACACTTTAAAATTCATAAATAATTCATACGAATTTTATAAACATATATAAATGTAAAGGATCAAATGATTTGGAAAGAAAAATTTCATACCTCGTCATTTCCTTCTTTTTAAAGCATATATTTTTCAAAAGGAACAAATAATTTTCAAAGAAAAAAAAAAACAAAAAATTCGTTTCATACTCCGTCATTTTCTTCATTTGAAAATATATATTTTCTTTTTCTTCAAGTCAAATCATTTTGAATTAAAAAATATTGAAAAAAATTTCGAAAGACTCAGAAAAAAAAAACCAAAATTTATCCATATGGAATTTTCCAAATGATTGACTTTTTCCAATTCGTTAATTCTACAGTTAAATAAATTTTGGGTTTTTTTTTTCAATATTTCAATATTTAAAACATATATTAAAGTTAGAAACTGAAACTTTTGAATGTAACCCTTTGCTGCAAGTGAAATAATTGCACAATATCAGAAGCATATATTCGTTTAATTATTATTATTATTATTATTATTATTATTATTATTATTATTATTATTATTATTATTATTATTATTATTATTATTATTATTATTATTATTATTATTATTATTATTATTATTATTATTA
>JABVXV010000422.1:0-46376 GCA_013365325.1 Dipetalonema caudispina | reverse complement strand
AATAATAATAATAATAATAATAATAATAATAATAATAATAATAATAATAATAATAATAATAATAATAATAATAATAATAATAATAATAATAATAATAATAATAATAATAATAATAAAATAAAGAAATTAGTAGTAATATGAATATGAAAAAACGCAGATTAATATTAAAAATGCAATGGATAGGGAGACGAATAAAAAATGTTGAAAATCGCAGCAGAAATATGTTTCTTGAAAACCATGATTCCCATAAAACAATTTGTTTTTTTCAACATTTATTATCTTTTATGTGCATGATTTCTTTTTTGTTAATACTATTTGATGATTAGTTTGTAAAGTGTTTATTGTACTTCTTCAGTCATGGAAGCAATATTAGTTTTTCTTTTACGTTTCGGAAGTTTTAGGAGTACTGGCTGTTCCGGAAACCATTTTATTCTTTATCATTAGCTTTTTTTTGTTCTTGTTTGAATACCTATGGAAAATTAAGATTTGGAGTTTGAACTTTTTTTATCTCGTACCGTCTTGATTATTTGTTAAGGTAGATACTATGTTTATCAAATGCTCGTCTTAAACTACAGCGTAGTGAATCTAATGAAACTTCCCACTCAGGACGAACATTAAAATCCACGTAGTAACAAGTGGTACTCGAAGTGAGTGATCGAAAGATTAAATAGTACAAAGTCCACTTCATTCTTTTTTCTTACATTCTAAATTTAACTTGGAACATCAGTTTTTCTTTACCAAATGGTAAAAGGCTGTCGGAATGAATTCATCACGTTTGTGACACATAAACTCAGGCTTCCAAATTATCGTTAGTCTAACAAACGGATCGAACAAGTGGGGTAGTCATCAAATGGATGAAATGCAGTAAGGACCGGGTAATTAATTCTGACGATAAAATAAAATATTCTTTTCCTTAATTACTGTTTTCATTTGTTTGTTGGCTTTATTTCTGTTTGGCATCGTTGATCCTGATACGGACGTGTGATAGGTTTAGCAGTGTAAACTACGATCTTTTAGTCTGTAAAATCAGCATAAATGATCTTCGTTTATATGCAATATTTCAATTTCATTTTTCATTTATAAATAAGATATTAAGCTCCAAACAAAAAATTTCTTCTTTAAAGCTTCTAAATAATAGATGACAGACAAGAAGTGAAGGAAGAAAAACACACTAGAAAATTTACGGAAAAGTATCAATTTGCAGAATAATGAGGATGACCGAATAATTTTGGATTTTGAATTTAGGAACGCCGGGAATTTTTTTAATGAATTTGGAGTGCGAATAAGAAGTTCAAGTGAGATGATGACAAAGAATTGTGACACAGTCGTTCCTCATCACATAAGCGTTTCGATGATAACAGCTTCACCTTAAAAATGAATATTTTGTGGATGGAAATGTTGGCAACGCGAAAGAGGATTTTAAGGACAATTTACACAACCTTAATTTGCCTGAAGCAATAAGTGCTACATGAAAACCTTTCAGCGCTAACTATGCCTCGTTGGACTTTCTTGTCTGGTGAACAGACTTCTCTTAAGTTGTCCGGTGGATCAAAAAAAGAAAGATTTAAAGATATTACTGAAACAAAATAAGACGAGATATAGAGAGATTCCAGGAAGTAATATAATGCTAATTTTTCAAGCTTGAATGGAAATATCACACCGACGCAAAGCCATCGTTTGATTTATATAAAGAAAAGGCAGTATAATTGAATTTTTCAAAACGGGATATTTTATCCGAAAAAGGAGAAAAAAGAGCACATTTTTGGGCTTTTTTACTTTGGCATTTAAAGTTTATAATAATATTGGATTAGACGGCCATATATGGATGAATCGTTTGTTTTGCATTATAATTTTAAAACTTTGTTTGGCGTATATTTGAAGAAATTCTTATAAATCTAAAATTTGCCAAATTTAAATGCTCAAGTTCACCAGTTTCTTTTATTACAACCTCTTCCTTTCTTTTTAGCCATTTTCATCCAAAATCTCTTTCCTTCACACATCCTTCATTTCCTCATCTATTCCGACTTCTCAATTTCACCCTTGCCACTCGTCTTTTAATTTATGTTTCAAGTTTCTGGTATTAAACGCGAACAACTGCACTCTGAAAGAGCCGGACAATTTCTTCAGATTTATTGGAACATCTTATATGAAACCTAAACCAGTGTTATGGCAAATTAGCCATTTTTAAATCTTCTAATATTTTGGTGTATTTCGAATTACAATGATTTTTGTGACAAAATTTAAACAAATCAGTCCTTTTTGTAGTGATTTTGCATGTAGTTTTAAATTCTAGTTCTGACGTAATTATTCAAGTAGAGAATTCGGAAGAAAAAAATGAAACTCCGCGCTGTACACACATCTGTTTCCCACAATCCGAGTGGATTGATGTTTGAAATGTTGAAATGATGACGAACGGTTCACGGTTCAACAAATCAGATGGATGATGGGCAATGAAGTAAATTTCGATCGCGCATGCAGATAAATGAATTGTCACAAAAAGCTTATTACCAAACAACAAAGTATCAGACGATGGCAATTTTGCGGAATGATTACTTATTTTCTTGAATCTGTCTCACCAATGATTTGTAACTTACCTTAACTTACTACTGTTCTATTGATTCCATTCCCACTCCTCTTGCTTTGTTCTTAAAATGAGGAGAAAAGAATTCTCATGAGCTGTCAACAATCGAAAAATAGGTATGAAATAGGATGAGGGTGAAGTTTTGAAGAAAGTCCCTTTTTTAGAGATAAATCTGGCAAATTTAAGAACTTACACTTATTGTTCTTTGAACCAATAATACTAACTCTCAACCCGTTTCCTCTTTTCGTTTCATTCTAATTCACAAGAGGATTTCCAGCACTTGGCAAACATATTTCGGTATCAAACGTTAACCATTAGTCAGTCGGTTCCATATGTTATTTTCTCCTGCATCAACTTTAATTTGTGGTTTAATCACTTGACGTGAACTTAAGGTAGCTAATAAAAGTATTTGGTTCTTCTATTAAAACTTTTCCCATCCAGCAGCTGAAAAAGTTGTCTAGAAGAAAAGAAAAATATTGCCAGAAGCCAAAAATCAAAATGAGACTGAGGAAGAAGCAGAATGAAGTAAAAGTGAAGATGAAAAAGCATATGGTTTGGTGGAAAAGGTAAATATGTGACTGTTTTTATGAATGTTTCGCTGCTGCATAGGGCATTCTCGGCACTATTTCGTTTGTTTAATGAGAAGCCAATTTCCGTTTATAAATTGTGAAAAAGGAAGGAAGGAGGATATCTGGCCAAAGCTTTCGGTTTAACGGTGGACCTTTGGATAGTAGGGGAGGAGTGGGAAGGGTTCAAATGATTATTATATTGATCAAAAAACTACCTCTTCCTCTTCCATTCCTCATTTCACCTCCTTTCCATCTTCCCTTTCAAATTTCAAAGCTCATTTCACATTAGCATACCACGTAAAAATTTACTGTTGGTTGAAGCCAATCAGAATTGGCTTTCGCTTTGGCTATCATTAATTTCTCCAGTTTGCCATCTCACTTCTTTTTTTATGCTTTTCAACAAGCCAAAAAGAGTATGATAGAGAGAGATGAAAGAGGAGAGAAAGATGAAGTAGGTTAGAAAGAGAAATAGATTAGGAAGAGAAATAAGTTAGAAAGTGAAATAGATTAGAAGGAGAAATAGGTTAAAAAGAAGAAGAGAGAACAAGCCTCTCCTCTTCTACTAAATCCAACAATTCCAGAATCATGGTGCTCATAAATTTTATTGTACCAAAAACGTAAATCTGCGGCAGTCTAACTTCTCTCTTTCTTTCTCTCTCATTGATAATATCCTTTTTTTCGTTTGCATGCTGAAATAGCGTAAAATTATCATAAAATTCAAAGCGCCTCATTAATACTTAATTAGATTCGTCGACTTACCTGCAGTCAATTAAAAGCAAACATCTTGGAAAGGTAAAGCATTGGGAAGTGAAACCGATTCCATAGATTAAAGGGCTATGCTTCACGCTCATAAATCAATTTTAGTAGCAACGAGTGTATTGAAATTGGAAACTCACATGAACTTGACTTCCCGGATAATACGTATCAAAATAATGAATTTACGGTTCAGTGTTTATACCGAAACTTTGGATGGATTGTACCAATTCTCCTTCTTTTTACTCCTTTATTAAAGGTGATGTAAATGGAACAGTAAAAACGATTACTTGTTATTGCTATTTTTTATAATACTGGGTGGTGAGGGCTTTTCTTAATCAAAAATAGTGTGTGGCGGAAAACGGAAAACTGAACGGTAATATTATGAAGGATAATTTGACTGTGTATTGTAGAACTCTCAATCGATACATTGGATACGGAAATCTCTAACAAAATGGTTGTTATCAGATAACAGTACAATGCAGTTTTCTCGCAGAAAGAGCATTTAAAGTGATATCATAATTTTCGTCACTAGTCTGTTGGGTGTTCAGTCCAGTTATTCCATGAGCACGCCCTGTAATATCGAGTAATAAACCGCAAATCTGAGGCAATTAAAAATTATCCTGGTTCACGCCAATGTTGTTGGGAAAGACTGCAATGATTTTATCAAAAAAATTTTAGAAAATTGACTAAATGAAACAACAGTTACATCTCTCTCATCAAGAAATAATTGTTCTTTTGATAATTTGGAACTTAATTTCAAAAAAAAAAAAAAAAAAAAAAAAAAAAAAACGGACATTTAAATATCTCCTACCTCATTTGTAAACTTTTAAAGAAGTAGAAATGATATGCTAAACATACGTGGAATTCTTAGGATTAATTTCAGAAATTTTCACATGATTTTGAGGGAAACGTTACAAGTTATATGCTAAATTCATAATTTGATCTTGGATTTTTTTTCCTTGATGGTCGATCAGGAAACTGGATCTCTGCATGAGATGGAATTATCAGCTATAAATTAGCATTTGATGATCTTAGTGATTTCCAAAGATTACATCTATTTTTATGAATAGTGAAAAGTTGACTTTGCCATCTTTCCTTTTTTTTGATAATTCATTACAGTCCTACGGGAAGGGTAAAAAAAAGTGGTGATTCATATATATTGCATTGGGCACTGTGACTCATGCTTACGGCCGCATATTACATCGGCGTTTTGGACTTCGGGTTTTCTGATGGGGGTTCGGTTGTGGTATCTTTGACCCGTCCTGTGTAGTCTTGGACAGTTAGTAGCAGGACAGGAGTTGTGGTTGGACGAATTCCGGATTTGTTTTCTGGATATCATTGCGTACTGAGGCTGTAAAGCTGACCTTTTGGTCTTCTTAAGATGCCATCAATATTTACATCGTCATAGTGCACTTACTTAATTCCCCAATAAATGTTTATTTTAATCTGAGAAATGATATGAAAATTCAAATCAAGTAAGAATTAAGCATCATTTGCTTCCGTAACTCACTGCTGTGTGCTAGGTTTGAAGTGAAATTTCTTTATCATTAATCAAACGGTCGGAAACGTTCCTTCAAAGACTTCTTTATTTTAGTTTGGGCATATCGTGGAACATCATCACGGTTATGTCTACGTCACGTGAAAAAGATAAATCAAAGGTAAAGAGTGTTCTTCTTCACATTCCTTTTTTGTTATATTAGTCTGAATTTAATGTAGTTTGAATTAGAAAATTTGGCTTGGTATCTCAGCGATGTAGCAATAACACCGGCTAGCTAAAAGACACAAAATTTGGAGAAACATTTACTGCAGAAGTTTTAAAAAGGCCAGAATATATCTTCTATTACTGAATATTGACGTCTAAAGAAATATATAATGCCTATTAGAGTTATTATGAAGAGACTGAGGTTTGACGATAACCTTTGAATAGTTGTACCTGGGGAATTAGTTGATGTTGTAGGTTGTGCAACTATCATAATGAAATGTTCATCAAAGGTTTATGATTACTGAATTACTGAGGTCTATGTATGTTTCGTTATTTCAGGTCAGGCTAAGAAGCATATTAGGGCGTTTTTTCAATTCAAATAACAACGAAGTCAATTCTTCCTCATCATCATACTATTCTGGCCCAGGAGAAATCAGTTCTCCTTATAATACCGTCCATCGAATACATGTTGGTTATGACGGCAAAAAATTCACGGGCTTGCCACAACCTTGGATGGACACACTGCTTCGTGATATTAGGTCAGTGTTGGATTTTTCCTGAAATATCCAGAATTACTTAATTGTCTCAAATAGATTGGAATATAGTTCATATACAAACGTGTCAAGTAGAATAAATATTGTCATTCACTTGCAGTGAAGCCGACCAGAAGAAGAATCCTTCAGCAGTTGTTTCAGCACTGAAATTTTATGCAAAAACTGTTATGGCACAGGAAGCCGATAAGCAGAAGTTTATGATTACAAATTCTCAGTTACCGTTTGACGATGAAAATGATGAGGAACCTACGGCGCCTACTCAGCCAGTTGCAAAAACGGATGATATGGGCAATAGTAATACTTTGCAATGTACTTCATAAATTTCATCGAGGTTATGGAGTAACAATATAAGTCTCGACGTATTATTGATCCATTCGAAAGTGAAGTTTATATTTCCAAAAAGATTATCTTGTTCAAGAGGAGAAATACATCCTTTTATAGTAAAAGAGTCTCGAGATATGGAATGTGATAATTCAGCAGAGATCTCCACTACAATTCCATCTCTTGCGACTAGTGGATTTCCAACTGCCGCACCTCCAATAATACCCCCTCGACACTCACAACACCCTGCCGCACCACCATTACCACCATCACGAAGTTCAAATAGGTAAGCAGCACCTTTTCAGAGTAATTTTTCAAATAATTCACTTCATGTTTGTTAGGGAATTTGTTGCCGAACTCACAGTTTGTCTTTACTTTTTATTTTTTGTTCTGGATTTTTTTTTGATTGTTTCCTAGCCTAAACTTTTATTGCTTTGCAGCACCACAATAATCAATGAAGGAAATGTTGAAGTTTCATCGAGCGAAGTGTTTACCAAATCAGCAGTAAAAAGCGGTACTCGGAAAACACCACCTCCACTACCACCGAAACCAGCGGTTTGTGATCATTCTTGGTCTTTATTAGTTATAGCAATTCGGATAAGGAAAAAATCAATCATATCATTCGATAGCAAAACAAAAACGTACAAGCGTTACGATCTAAATTCCTTACTAAAAGAAAAATGAGTTGCTAGTATTTAAGAAATAGAAACATTAATATCTAAAAAGCAAGGGAATAATATCTCCGTCCAATGTGGGATTGTTCTCGACTTGCTACAAATCTCATTCAAATCATGGATGTAGAAAAATGCAAAAGTGATGAAATATTTGGCAGGAAAACTGTATCCTCCTGACATTCACCACTGAGTGACTTCCACTTGTAACTTCCCGTCTATTACTGTCGGAAAAGAAAGCAAATTTAATGTATGTATGAATAGTTGAGTATGGATATTTGCGCAGTATTTCATAAAATAACTTGATTATTCGAGATAACTTCTGATGAACAGAAAAAAAAAAAAAAAAAAAACGAAGATTCATCCAGTTATTCACTGTAGTGCCTTTTCATGATGATGGATAGCTCCATGTATAGCACCATCGCTGATCACCTCTCAACAGAACGTTTTGTCAAGTAGTCTGATTCTTTAAAAGCTGGGAGTCGGAAAGGATCATTCCCTGAAAATCCATTTTTCTTTAAAGTAAAAAACAGAATTTGTAGTAATTGCAGTTGATGTGGTACTTTAATAATGACGTTTAAATTAGCTTATCCATTCATTTTCTCAGAAATCTTAGTGGGACAGAAGAGGGAGCGATGGTGCGAGAACTAGATTTTTTCGTTTTGAACAAAAATGCGTGACACTAATTTCGCGTCGTCGACGCTGTACATACTTTCAAGCGAAGATAAGGAAAGGAGGGAAGAAGAAGGGGAAATTGGACTGGGAAAGGCTATTGAAGAAACAGAGAGAAGAGGGGAAAAGATTTTTCGATGTCACCATAAAGATGTGATACTAGTATCGTTAACATTTCAGTGATTGTGCATATCTGTTTTTTTTGTACTAATGTTATTTTAAGGGCAATAATCATCTAATTTCTAAAGGAAAAAAAAAACCGCATGCTCGTGTTTAAAATTGATTGCCCGTTCATATGTGCTCTACATAACTAGTGCTTGCCCACACCCATGATGTATCACCATCCTAATGATAAGGTCTGCATACTCGTTTGATGTATTATTTATCATGCTAGCCCGTGGTATATTCGTTGCGATATTCAGGTGTCGGAATAGTCTAAGAATTCTTATTTGTTGACTTCCATGATATTCTGAAACTACCGTTAGGACAAATTATTTGCCGTTTTTGCACATACTGATTAATTTAACTAACTGGTCGTCACCGCAAAACATTCCATACCATTGGCATTAAATTCATTTCTTCTCGTCAGTTGAGAGTTTTGTGCTTTCTCTCAGTGACAGGTTATCCGCACCATTACCGTTCTTCACAAAGAATTAGGAAATGTGCAACCCATTTATGCCCCGAATTACTTTTGGCGTTATGTCACCATTTTCGGCTTATATCGATTTCATTGGGAACGAGTTAGCGGTAAGACTAGCTGTTTACGACGGTTAAAGATTGCGCTAGTTATTTTAATAATGCTTTTTTTAAGTTCAAAACAGGAAAATGGAAAATAGCGTAGTTATTATCCTGAGTTTTGAAATTAGGCACTTACTAAATTTCCAAATTCAGTCATTTTCTTTATTCAATAGTTTATTTTAAAAACGTATGGGATTACGGTATGGAGGTCTTGCAAAGCACAATTGAACTTTGCAGAATTTTTATCACCAGAATTTTCATCATCGACACGATAATTTTAACTGAGACCCAGCTTACTTTCTTTTTGAAAGCTAATCGAATTTCGAGTTTCAGCTACTGTTAGCTTGTTTTCAGCATTTAAAACCGTCATGTTCACTCAGTGAGCAATTGACAACACAGCAAGATGGCCGAGATAGTCTGGGCTCCGAGTCGTCTTCGAAGGTTTCCGATGATGTTAATTCGAGTGTGGCTGTTGAACTGAACACCGGAAATGAGATGGTGGCGGTAACAACACAATGCTCAGAAAACGTTGCATCGGAAGGCAAGACGATAAATGCTAGTACCAGAACAGATATGGGGAATAAAGAAGCAGCTAATGGAATTTGTGATAACGTACGTTATTGGTAAATTTGTGTTTACCATGTCTTGAGAATGGTGCTTGTGGTAGATCTCTGAGTCTTTAGAATTTCATGTTCAGTTAAAATTGTTTTTGAGATTTATTTGTACAGATTGAGATAAGTATCTGCTCACAGTAATATATGTATTCAATTTGCAGGTACAGGTGAGGAAGAGGGCACAAACAAATGACAAAGGAATGGATGAAGCCGCGAATAAATCTCAGAGACAGAAACCTAGTGATCAAGAAGTAAGCATAATAACAATTATGCATTTCTCCTACTATCTAGCTGGATAGGCCATATTCACGGTTACAGCAGAACATTCGATGACCAAGGGATCCTTTAACAGGGGGTTTTTTTTTTTCGTATTTATCCGACTTTTCACTTATGATCCTTATTTCAGATATTGGAAGAATTGAAACAAATAGTTAATGAAGGTAATCCAACAGACCGATACGATTTGCTTCAGAAGATTGGCATAGGGTAATTTTTGGCTTTTAAAAAGTAGGAGAGACAGTTTGTTAAAAAGGGATCGTTTGTTCATTTAACCTGTAAGGACGCTATGGGATATTTAAAAGATTCACGAAAATTTAGTTCCGAATCAATAACTTTCTCCAAATCGCATTTAAAAATAAGGTAGCATGAGAATATAAGTGGCGGTAAAGATTTTTTCAAAGACAAATATATACTGATCGGTTTTGATAATAAAGCAAGGATCTGTTTTGCAGTTTTTGCTGTTATTTCTTTGATTTTTTTACTTAGATTTGTGTATTACCTCTGTATTTTTATGTTTTTAGTGCATCGGGCCATGTTTATACTGCACGTGATAAGGTTACGGGTGAAGTGGTTGCCGTAAAGCGTATGGCTTTCAAAAGTCAGCCAAAGAAAGAGTTGTTGCTCACGGAGATTAAAGTTATGCAGAAGTACAAGCATGAAGTAAGTTTTCTTAATTCTAGAAAGTAATCCTTTAGAATTCCATGTATTTTTTCACCTATAGAAAAATCGCCTTATAATTTACTCTTTTTTTTTTTGTAAACAAAGCATGATTTATAGTTCTCTTGCAGAATCTTGTTAACTACATTGATAGTTTTTTGGTGGATGCGGACGATTTATGGGTTGTCATGGACTATCTGGAGGGTGGCAACTTAACGGACGTCGTTGTGAAAACTGAATTGGATGAAGGACAAATTGCTGCAATTTTGAAAGAGTGTTTGAATGCTCTTCAATTTTTACACAGGCAAATAATTGTTTCCATCTAATGAATGTCTGTAGTTGTAATATTACAAGTTATGTTACTTTGTTTTTAGTAAATAACCAATTAGATAAGGTGATTACGATCCAAAGACTACAGCAAAAGCAAGCGAAGGAAAGTTAAAATATAAAGTCGTGAATTTGCGACTCTAATGGTCACGTTTTATAACTAAGTTAGTTGTTATTTCATGTGTTTTACTTGATTTCCATGTCTTTGAATTTGTTCAAATTTTATCTTTTCAGTCACAGTATCATACACCGAGATATAAAATCGGACAACGTTTTGCTGGGAATGCAAGGTGCCGTAAAATTGACGGATTTTGGCTTCTGCGCCCAGATTCAACCTGGATCTAAAAGGTTGCTGTAAAAGATATTAAAAATTATTGTTATTAGTGTGTATAAATAATAATTTTCAAAAATTTAGGGCAACAATGGTAGGGACACCGTATTGGATGGCTCCTGAAATCGTGAATAAGGTGAAATACAACTATAAAGTAGATATCTGGTCTCTTGGAATAATGGCCTTGGAAATGCTTGATGGAGAACCACCATATCTTTATGAGACTCCCATCAAAGTTCGTTTACACAGATATGTTATAATGTTTATTTATCCTTGTATATTTTAACAGCATGTAATAGGTTCACATGTGCATGTGCAGGCAACCTTTAAAAATACATATTTCAATTCAGCGAGATTTAGTTGAGGTTGAGGTTTGCAAGTAATGGTTTTGTATCAGATTTCAAGGTGGACTAGTAATTTCAGTGCGAGTAGTACTGTAACTGCTATTCGTCTCTCTCTTTTGACGTTTTCCGTTATTTCAGGCAATATATTTGATAGCTCAAAATGGAAAGCCAGAAGTTAAGAAGAAAAATTCCTTATCTCCAGAATTTAACGATTTTCTGGATCGCTGCCTATGTGTGAAACAGGAAGAACGAGCTGATGCCGAAGAATTGTTACGACACCCATTCATCCAGATGGCAAAACCATTAAGTTCACTTATTGCTTACATACGTGCAGTCAAGGAGCTGAAGCAGCAGCAAAGGTGAAATCAGTGTAGTTGTATTGGAGAAATAATAGTTTGGACCTACGTGGATTGGAGCATTGCTCTATTATCTAGTAAGTTTACAGTATTTTACTAAAAATTTGATTGTTTATGGAAGAATTCAAATTATTTGCATCATTTATGTTTGTGTATATAAATTAAAGTTTATGCAGTAAAGTAATTGTGAAACATAGAGCTCTCTTTCAGTTTCTTTGTTACCACTCCTCTCTCTCTCTCTTAACTTGTCTTCTGTAATTGTTACCATTTTAAAGATTTATGATGTATAACTTTCTGATGATTACATACCCTGATAAATCCGCGAGAATGGAATCACTTAGTTACCGTTCATTCCTCCAAATTCTCTTCAGATTTCCGCTGTGATGACTAAATGCTAAAATCATATTGTGGATTTTGATATTCATTTTTAGGCGGGATGGCGGATGTGTAGTTCTGCAAGAAAAAAAACCTATGCATTTGAACTGTTTTATATGAAACCAAAATACTCATTTGGAGGCTAGGAATTGATTGTTTTGATTCGAAATCAAGACAGTCATAATCAAGGTCTCGCTCAATTTGTGATAGGTACGTGAAAACCGCTCTCCGATTGTCTTTGCTTTCACAGCCTTACTGTTCGCTAATCCAAAACTCCACCTTTTCTTTCTTCGCATTATTTGTAATCCTGTTTTCCTGAAGAGCTGCTTATTGATTGGTCACTCGTTCAAGTTCTAAGGGCTTCCAATTTTGCCATGAGTTGTGATATTTGTTCGCTTGATTTGATGGATACTAAATATTAGTTATGGTAAGGAATTGTCGAAAATATAAAGTGATGTGGGGTCTTTTTCATGCGCTTAACCAGTAATTGGCATTACGATGCTGGCGTAGGTAGCACTAGTTTGTTTTATGCATAGTGCACTGACCTAGGTGTGGGATCCATTCCAATTTGTTCTTACATGCGTTGTGAATATCTGCTTTCTTTTTTATGGTTTAAAAACAAAAGCATTATCATGAAAATATCAATAATTTGATTACAACAAAGTGAAATATATATATATATATATATATATATATATATATATATATATATATATATATATATATATATAATGACTACACCACTACAGTTATTAATCTGTATTATTCGGGTATCTTTTTGCACATATCACAGTAGTATCATTGTCACTATTCTCTCTAATTGTTTCCGTGGGCCTAATTCGTGTCCTTAAATTTACCAGTGTTATCTACTTATTTGCGAGAAACAAAAACTTCTCGCTTTGTTGCCGAGTTATTTCTCTATAAAATTCTGGAAGAAAATTAGAATTTTCTGTCAAGAGTGATTGGAAGGGAAAGAGGAAGTAACTGAAGGACCTTGATATAAATTCCAAATCTGATTTTCAGTTTTATCTCCCAGTATATTTTGTATTTTTTGCATTTCTTTAAATTTGTTGTCTTAATTTTAAAAATTGTTAACAACTTTGCAAAGTTAATTTGTCATTAAACCAGTCACTTCTTTCTTTTTTGTTATTTTAGAGACCGATTACTCGCATTTCCTTCCCGTTTTCCATTAAATATTTGTCAGGTTGTAAATTTAGTCATTTTGTATATCTCGAAATTTTATCATGTGGCTCTCTTATGGACGATCTGTGGTTTCTCTGGAATCAGTGGTGCGTCGTGTTCAGACTTGAATTAAATTGGAGTTCTAGAATCTTTAACCGGTATTTTATGGGCGCAATTCTTGGATCTTTGATTAACCGTATACAAGATGTACATGGTTTCAAGATTACTTCTGGAATTCTGCTGTTGAATCTTGAGCTATAACAATCATGTGAAATGATTATATTGTCCATCAGCGCCTTCTGTGTTTTTGTTTGCATCATTATACATTGTTCCTTTTTTTTTCACCTGCTTTGTTTTGTTGCTTAGAATTTATATGTTTTTTTAGCATATTTTCCCATATATGTTCGTAATTTATTATGCTCAAACTTCGACTCTCGGTGCTTATAATACGTCACTCCACACTGTTTTCTATACATGTGAACCCCCTTTAAAATGTGCTTTTTTTGCCAGGAATATAAATTAAAAGCGATGACGCTCATACATCAAATCCTAAGTGGAAATGACTGAATCTAGCGACGAGTAAGAGAAGACGCAGATTAGTTGAGTCTACTGCAGTGTGGATCAGGTAGTTCCAATGACATTGAGGACAGATTACAGTCGGCAGTCGAACGAAACGTCGCCAAATGAGCCTCTTCCTTAATTTCGTAACCATTCTGTACGTTGCGACATCGAAACCGTACTGATAATTTTGTCTCATAAAAATCCGACTAGCCGATCGATCTGTATCATTCTCTTAACCTCTTTGATATACATCCTTCATGACACCACACCACCCTCTAATAATCATTTCTACGGAGCGACGAGTTGGCCAAACAATATAATTACAGCAGTCTGGGGACTTCATATGGTATGTTCATTCTAGCGTCACGGTTTCTGCCGCATGATATGTGGTCCTATTAGCTTCGACGGCTGAGATTTTTTGAAAGCATGGTTGCGAAATTGAAATCACTGAATTCCAGTAGCGAAAACAACGTGAACGGTAACATAGTCGATGAAATTTGGATTCAAAGATTACAAGATGGTCTGACTAGAGCATTTGGACGAGTATTCATATTTCTCTTTGCTTGACGTCATGGTGGCATATGTAAATCGGGGTGATTCTTGTCTGTGGCAGTAACTTACTGTTAATAAAGATTCGTGCAATTTTGCAATTTGGTGAAGAAGCTAAAAATGGTACCAGAACGTTCCGGTGTATAACTAATTGGTGATACTTATTGTGGGTGTCATCATTTTTAACATCAATAAATGATATGAAGAGCAGGATTATTTATCGCTAATAATCGTAATGAGTTAGTACTGTTTCATCTAGTAAGATATCAATTTACTTTTCACCGGCATTTGTTTTCAGTAGCACATCCTTGAAGTAGAAAGGCACAAAGGGATAACCGAGTCCGAGGTAGAATTTGGACTGGAACTCAACCCTGCAATAACTTTTTTGGTTTTCAATATTTTAACCGTGATAGGAGTTATTCATAAATCAAATTTTCTGAAGTATTATATATTTGTGTTATCTAATGCAAATGTCGACTTATCCATGAAATACTTCAATTTTTCAAATCTAAGTGAATTCATAAGAACCGACCAGTGCAGTCGAAGTGCGTGTAGGAAGGCGGAAAGTCCCTCCATTAGTACCAAAATTGAAACGGTCAAAACACCGAATAAAAAAAATATGAAGTATACAGCGATATAGCCATAAATGCCAGAAATGCCAAAAGCTTTTATAAGTACCATTTCCCATAATACTTCCGATAATTCTGTAATATTCATGCAAAAAGTTCTGTATTAAAAATCTAAATTTGACCTTTTCTTCCGATTCAAGTAAACGAATGGACTCATACTAAGACTCAATTGCGCTTACTGGGACATCTTTCTTGTTTATTACTTAATATAAATATAAATGGAATATTATGCCAACAAGGAGTTATTAAAGCTTCTGGAAGTTGTAAAAGATATAAAATCAGTCGATTAATTCATTTCTAAACACTATTCGTATTTTGAAAATTCCGGAAAACACGCAAAATTTTTGGTTAGTAATACGACTGTCAATGAGCCAATATCGTTTTTAAATTTCTTCAATAGCTTTAGTGAAAATTTTTGAAACAACTAGTCTTCATCGATGAATGTAAAGTTTTACAGTAAAAAAAGTATTAAAAAAGCAAAGTGATTAAGAGTAACTCACGGGCATGTGCCAGTGATAGAGCCCATAATCGAAGATATGATGCTGTATGAGACACACAACCAAGGACATACTCAATTGTATGGATAGCTTGATGAACCATAACGTCCGCAAAAGACTCAAAATAAATTTTGTAATATCAAAATACAACTATCCCTTCATATCCACTGCATCTTGCTAAATGTTAGACTATGAATCAATGAAAGAGTCAAATAACTAACTGAAGCAAATTTTCCTTTTTTTTTTTTTCAAGAACTTACCTCTTCTTCACATTCATTATCGGATGTAGTTTCTTCCCAATCTTTTTTATCTAAACCACTTCCATTTTCGTTCAAAGTTATCTCGGCCTTTTCGCTTTCCTGATTCATCCACACTACCTAATGAAGGGGAAATTTGCTGTGGAAGTTTGAAAGGAAGAAATAGTACTTAAAATACCAAAGAAGAAAAGTGTAATTTTCAAGATGGTTATTCAGAGTTAAGTTGGTTTTGCGGGCTGGCATTAAATTGATCCTAACAGTGATTAGCTTATTTGAAAATGGTGAAGGACATTTCTGAAAGGTATTTTTACTTCTCGATAAGGGCAAGGGAGCCAAAATCAGGTGATGTTTGACCATTTTATCTTTTAAGACTCTTTTTAGCACCTTATTAGTTTTTCGAACTTACGGCATTGTCGCTAACGACATTTCTCTTCTTACGATGTAACAGGAAATGAATCGGTTTGCCGAATAACATAACTGGTACGCAAATCACAGCTATTACAACCAGAATTGCTTCGAAAGTTGACTGAAATTTCTTTCGGTTTTGAAAAAATTTTGAAAATCTGAGGAAAACCTGAAAATCAACTTTACACATCATCAAAAAGCTACTTGCCTGTCCAGGATACCATTGACTAAGATAGCAGTTTGGCCACTTCTCATAGGTAACATGTTCATCATTTTGAGCAATAATTTTCGTCTCATTGAGAAAGCCAAGCCGACGATCTTTAAACATAAACATATTGATCAGACCAATCTAAAATACGTCATATAATTCATTTTGAAAAATTTAATGTTCAAAAATTCTAATTCTAAAAATAAATAAGAGTTACCAACAATGAAGGAGCGCAATTTGACCCTGGGTAAAGCAACCCAAAAATGTATTCCTCTCGAACCCAGAAGAATAGCCATTTAATGACGATTTGGGCACACAAATAGATAAATATGCAGAGCATGAATAAAATCTGTGGGATAAACACTGTGTATATTTCAATTTTTGATTTGAAGTATCTGAAATTTGTCAAATATACCAAATTTAGATAAAATGAATGTCATGCAAGTAAACATATGAGTAAAGTCTTAGTCACTGAGAATCTAAACAGAAAATGGATTTAAACTGAAATAACACAAAGTCTTGTCTTGTTTTCAGTCAACATTATCACCAATATACAGTACTGAATGATCAAGCAGTCCTAAAGGTATTGTTGAACAACCATATTTTGCAAGATATTATAATTTATTGTTAGTATTCCAATATCAGTAATACTGAAAAATAAAATTGAGACAAATCTTGCGATAACATACATATAATTTAACAGCGATAAGAACACTCCAAATGTCATCTGGGCAATTCCGAGTATGACGGATAATTTCATCTTCAATGAGTTTGAAAAATTTAGCCGATTCTCAGCTAAATTCCATATAGGATCTACACCAAACCAGTAGGGTCCACTGTCGTGCATATAAGATCGTGATGGTGGCAGATCGATTAATATTTCTTTATGCATAAGAACTGATTGACTATCCCAAGATTCAATCTCCGCATTACTACAAAAAGTGCTCTGAAGAAGTTATATGGGATGATTTATTGGCATAAGAGAATCTTATGACCTTTGGAAGACATGCATCAACAACAGGCTACAATCAATGTTTCGATCTTCACGTATAAATCAAGACTTACGATGTTTTAACCAAAAACAAACAAAAGCATTTCGTTACTGTGAAATTTCAAAATTTAACAACCTCATTTTGATTCAAATTAAGCCAAAAACTAAAACTCACGGGAACGGATTACGCCACTTTGAACCAAATAGATTAAATGATTTGGCAAAAAGATCGTTATAAAGGAAACCTGCATAAATCGAAAAAATGCCCATAAGTAAAATAATGTAACGACCACCGTAGAACATGTTAAAAATCTGTAAATTTTGATTGCATATAAATATTTTAATTACATGTAAATATGACATTTTGCAATCATAATTTTAGGACAATCGTGAATTGATTACAATTTAATAGCCAAGTTCACTCTATTGGTTATAATATTTTTTTTTTTAACCAAAATATTACCTCATCTTTAATATTGCGTGCCGCAAGATTCTTCTCCCGGAGTACCAACCACAACCCAGCAAGAAGCATTATAATACCGTGTCCAAGGTCACCAAACATGCAGGAAAAGATAAATGGAAACGTTATAATGGTATAAGGAGCTGAAAATGGAATGAAGTTTGTGAAGTTAATAAAATGTCAAGTTTCTCAAAACTCTGCCAATTTCCATTCATCAAAATATCAATCATACCGGGATTGATTTCCAAATAGGAGGCAGTACCATAAGAATCAACGATCGTCTGGAAGACTTTCGTGAATTTATTAACTCGGTTGTATGTCGGTGGCTCTTCGGCAGTCTCCAAAAGATTTAGAACAGGTCTCACACTACTGCCACTTTTCCTCTGCAATCACAGCTTAGTATCTGAATTGCCTGATTATTTTTTAACCTGAATTTCTGTTGACAGGCTTCTAAATGTCGGCTTAGCCAGTTTTTCTTTTAAAACTTTCAAACCATATAAACGATGAAAAACTGATTAATGTTTGAAACCTCTTACCACTCCTTCTTCAAGAGCCAAACGGACATTTTCCAGGTCAACGTATGGTACCCAACACTCAGCGATGAAAAATTTACCGATAGCATCAAATGTAAAAAGATTCAACGTGTAGTAAACCGATTTTTGCATGCAAACCTGTAAATGATCATGAATTAAATGATCTGGAAATGTTAAGGTTCTCAGTATGAAAGACACATTCAAAAATAATATTCTTAATTCGAATTTAAAGAATTTTAAGAAACCTCTTTTTGCCACTGCCTGACAGAATTGGAAGCAGCCTGAAGCACTTTATACCGATGCTCTTGAGTTTGGCCCAGTACAGTACGCATATCCGATATGCGGGCTTTTACATCACGTGCTGCTGCATGACGATCCTTAAACGGTAGGGAAGATAAATTTTAACAGGTTATACATCGTATATCCATGTTTCAGTACAAGATAAAGTCAGAATGTCTTGAGTAATTTTTGTAAAAAAGGATTTCTATCTTTTAAAGGTAGAACTTCAAAAACCATCAAACTTCATATGCTAAGTAGTCAGACCTTACTGTTCTTCGGACAACTATTATAGAGTTTGGCCTTGAATCCTTCACAAACTTTCTCGATGATAATCCGCAAGCGATCACCTTTGTAGAAAATCAAAAAGACTGACTTAGAGCACATTTCGCCCTGTAATTTTAAATTTATTTTTACTAATAGCTGGAAAATTTGATTAAATGGCAAAAGTGGGAAGGAATGAAATTAGATGGAGTAAAAATAAAATATGATAAACAAAAAAAATGGAAAACAAGAAGAAAATTCAATACGAGACCGATTTATTGTCGAAGATTTTGCTTTTATAAACCTAATTAGAAATTATGAAATGAAAGTGGTGAACTTAGTCACTAAAGTCACAACATATGTTTAAAAACGCACACTATCTGGATTCTCCAACTCCTCCTCAACATCGGTAGTACGTACAAATGCCGTTTTATGACAAGCTCGCCACAATACTTTTTCGAAAGCATTCACACGATCACGATTGATGACACCTGCCAAAAATCTAAAATCGAAATTGAGAAAATCTGTGCAAATTAATATTATTGATTTATTTGGGCAAATCCATTTTGAACATATACTTCAGTGAGCTAAATTCGGCATCAGAAGACAGCAACTTTTAAATAATTGTATTTCTACAAAATTTTCTTTTAAAACAGATTTATTATCACGTAGAAATGTGTAGTAATAAGGACATCAGAATAAAAAATTTAATGTCGGCATTTTAACTTTAACTTCAAAAATGCTGATTTTATCACAATCCCTATTAGAAGTTAGTTGTATTGTAACCATAAATCTATTTGATCTGCAGTATAATCGAACATTACCCTATAGGCTCTTTTCCACTTCTGAGTACAAGTGCAGAATCTTCTTGCACCGCTTCAATTTCCTGCATTGCAACATCACTAATGCCCTACAAGTGGACAATTATTTTCATTAACTTTAAAACAGTGTAAGTCAATACAGTAACTTAGTAGTATCCAAACTTGGTGACACATCTCACAAGTCACAGGCTCTGACCTTTGCAAAATAGAATTTTATTGACTTTCTGTCCATAAATCACTGCATTGCATAATTTATTTTGTAAGTTTATTCAAAATTAAAAGTAAACGAAATCAAATTTCTTGATCAATTATGACATTCAGGCCTTCTTCGGGCTAAACATAGAAGTAAAGCAAACTTCTTCGAAGAAATGATCAGTTTTTTCCAGAATTGCTTCCCATTCTTTCAGCTCCAAATAATTCCGTTTCAAGATTATGTTGTTTTCATTCATGCTGATTACATCACGCTCTAAATCAATCAATGTGCCCTGTAAAATGCAATTTGAAATGTATCCCATTCCTCGATCAATTGGATGTTTTATTGCCCTACAAGAGATGTTTACGGATCTCTTAAATGTAATCCAAAGACAGGGAATTATCTTCTCTTTGTACTCTTACTTTCCTGTACAGCTCAGGAAAATTCCGAAGATTTATATGAATGACGATTACCAGCAATTATAATGCTAAACTTCTCTCTCGAACACCAAAAATATTACCTGAAGTAAAAGGTCAAATCTAGCTAACCTCCAATTGATTGAGTTGATGTGGTGCCAATACTTCATATGTGTCATCTCCGCCAACATCATCATTAACTTCAATATCGTCTTTACGTATTTGGGCATCAAGGAATCCTGAAAAAGTGTCATCATAAGCCAGAAACTTTATTCATCATTGCAGATCTTACAACTATACGAGTTTAAATAACTAATGTGAAATGGAGAGTGAATTTGGTTCATAATAACTTACTCAACTTCCGTTCCAGTTCTTCAAATCGCTGAATGTCACGAAGATACATTCTTTGAAACGGATTAACATTAGCATTCAGCTAAAAATTACCGCGTAATTACTCCTGACAGTTGTATGATGTACATTGAATAGAGCACTTTTATCAGTTGTTAGTTGTTTTATTTTTGCTTGGAAAACACATTTTTCCTTTTTATTTTCACCGATTTATTGCAATCAGATTGAGAGTTCTATCAAGTTGAGTTCTTTTCTCCGAATTTCTAATTAGAAACATGATTTGGACAAAAAGGCTAGCTAATATAACTACATTTCATGTTCAAAGCTTGTAGACGACCATCAAATCCAATTTTTTGAGTAAAAATCATCCTATTAAGTTGTTTGTCACCAATTGTTTGCCGGGCAAATTATGCATGGAAACAATTTGCTGAATAAAATTTGAAACTTTCAAAATTTCGAAAAATAATTTCAAAAAAGAATACATCCTTAAATTGAACATAAGGATGTTTGCCAAGTTCAGCGACACAAGAAAATGCGGCATCTTTCTGGACAATCATTTGGCAGAATCGCATCTGCTCCGATCGGTATAGTGATCCCATTTGGAGAGTGAAGTTTATTTTGAATCTTTTGGTCCTGCAAGAAATTCAAAATAATTTTCGTATTTTAATGAGTTTAAAATCGCAGATCCGTATGCATCATATTCAAATAAATATGTTATAAAAATGAATCTTAATACACAGCTATTTAAGAAAAATTATGGCAAGTTTATTACGCAGCGTTTCAATCAAAAGTTTTATTATCGCATGGTCATGTGCAAGAAATTTTAGAATTTCCATAAGTTATACTTGAAGGATCTTTTTTTTTTTTTTTTTTTTTTTTTTTTTTTTTTTTGTTTTTACCTTCAAGAGAACACAGATCTGAAAGATATCCATAAGTGAACATGAACTGAAAAAAAAGAAGGGTTAGAAGGGTGAAAAAAATAATACAGGGAAAAGAATAAGTCAACCATCTGACCTCTCCCGGTATTGTTCACAATGAGTGAAGTGAGTTGTTAAGTTTACATTACAGAAGACATTCCTTTTTTCATTGAGGAAAGAAGTTTTTCCGAAAGAAATCCATAAAAATAAATATTTTTTATTCAAATAACAAAAGCTCAATACAGAGATATAATCAGTCAGAGAGAAAGATGAGTGAGGAGAAAAATGATCGGCAATATTTGCCCTTTTTTCTTCCGCATTACTTTAGTACGAATTTAATTGAAAATTGCAGTTGAAGATGAATTGATTCTCAACTTAGTATAGAATTTAAAATATTCTAAACTTTGTAACATCCATACTTTTAATCATTTTGCTTTAAGAATCGTTGTAGAAGAAGAAAGTAAACAAATATCCTTTATGTTTTTTTTTTTTTTTTTTTTTTTTTGGCGACCTAATTGTATATGTTGTGTATTATGGGATTTCTGTAGAAATTTCCTGAGTTTTTTTCTGAATTAGTTTAATTTAATAATTGAAACTTGTATCAGTTTCTGCGAGCAAATGAAATTCGTTGGACGATTAATCATTATTTTATTTATATAATTGCTTTTGACCGGCAAGTTTATTAAAATTTGAAACGAAATAACTTGTCGGTTAAAAGACCTTGTTATATAGAACATTTTTATATACAATGACATTACCGGTGGAAATTTGGATCTAAAAGAATGTCATGATGGTGTTACAAACAAATAATGAGAAGAAAGGTATCATGAAAAAATTGAAGGTCAATAAGAGTCTAAAGTGGCTCAATCCCGCTATCCTTGACCTTCATGAGACATTTTTATCAGAATTCATATCAACTCTTCTCAACGCCTCCCATATCCTTTCCCTCCTTATGTCTAACTCATTTCTGCCTTTATTGCTGACTCGTACTAAATTATTTTGAATACCCGAAAATCTAAATTATTTGGATGTGATGAATGTGGCTAAAGAATGAACGCTTTTGAAGAATGCAGCAGTGTTCGTTGCAATTAAAATAAGTATCCCTATTAAATCAGATACTCATTAAATGAGCCAAGGTAGGAAAGTGGACCTTGAATGAATAAATACGCACCATCTTAACAGCTTGAAAAATCCAAAAAATTTTGTTTTTTATAAATCGGAAACTCCAATTTCAGAGGAAATTACGATTAAAATTGAAGATTGAAAGTTTGGCAAACACAGCAAAGACAAATCAAAGGGAACAAGTGGAGCACTGAACGGGAGCCTTTTTTTTGAAATTTAACAACTCCATCGAACTGCACTAATATTGCTGTATTTTTAATCACGATCATAACAACAATCCTACTTACATTGAACTCCAAACAAGTACTATCGCTCTTCTACAACTGCTATTTTAAAATCAGTGCTTTTGGAATTATCCAACAAGGCATGTTCTGTAAGTGTTTATGGGGAATACAATATCCAAAACAGTGAAGTTCCAAATCGCAAAACTTGCTTGAATTGTTATGTTCTGAAAATGGTGAATTCAGGCAAATAATTGTACTCAACTGCTTACTTATTCAGAATATGATGTGTGAGTAAGGGTTGCTTCAAAAGAATTTTCTAGTGCAACTGATTTAGTTAACGATTATTAAATCAAGGTAGAAAATAGCACAGAAAATTCGACTTCGTCGCGAAAAGAAATGAACTACTATCCAGAACTGACACTTCTCTTCCACAGGATAACCGTTCCATTTGTTTGTCGCCGAAATTATTTGACATTGAATTCTGTTATCAGCATTAATTTTTTTTCTTGGTGCAGAAGCACAATTCTTTACAATTTGTTTGCACATTGTTGTCCATCTTATCGGTCTCAAAATCGCGACACCTATCCGTTCAATATAGTTGATAAACACAAAGATGTCAATAAGTTCATAATTGCAATGATGCAATATAGCTTATTCTAGTACAAAGTTATTACAACTAAATACCATTTTCTTTCTTTTTTTTTTAAAAAAAAAGAAAGAAAAAAAAATATATCCGTTTTGGCTTTCCAATATGGAATATCTTTGACAAAGTGGTTTGCGTACATGAATCATTTGAAAAATAGATGTGCGATAGATCATGCACCGAAGGAAAAAAGAGGCAGGGTATAGCAAAGCAGACTACAAAAAGGTTGAAATCGATGCATAATTGTATTTTTTAAATGATGAAGGGAGGAGGATTTGACAGCAGGATATATTACATCAGGAAATGTCATTTACAGTCGGCAGTCTTTGTCGTCTGTAACTCGATGAACATATAACGCAATAATTACATTTTATAAGATGTTAAGATGTTGTGTTACCATATTTCCGTAATTTTGAATTTATAGACCTTCAAATTTCTAAGATAAATCATGCTTTAATTCAATAATTTTACAGGATACTCATTTTACGGCTGCAGAATTTGCCTGTATTTCGCATTTCCCATTGATCAGACACAGGGATTGGTAAAGGATATCGATCCTTTTCTATTCTCAGTGCTTATTTGCCATTTTTCTATGTAAAATTATTGAATTGATTTTAACTTTCTCGCATTTTCTTCAAATACCTGATTTTATTTCTAAGCCTACTTTATCCTAGAGAAATGGTAAAGTTAAACTTCTGGAGGAGTGTAAATCAATTTAGGAAATTAAGATTTTACATCACAAGGTAACACTGCTTTACTTTGAAAATTAAATTTTGTTGATAATTGTATAAAATAAGTCGGAACTATGAAGTTACCAAGGCAGAATTATCATTTTGAATGAAACATCATTAAGTGAATAGAAGTCGGGAATTTGTCAAGTTAAAAGCAAAAAGAAAAAAAGGTTGAAATGCAACACTATAACCTGGAATAGCAGCAGATTCTCTGTCTCAAACAATCTCTCTCCTTCCTTTTGAAACAGAGAGAATGATGGACAAGAATAGAATAATCTTAGGAAGCTCGTAATCATAAGTTGGTCTGATTATGATATTAACAGTGAGATGATTGATAATGATGATGATGATGATGATGATGATGGTGATGATGGTGATGATGGTGATGATGGTGATGGTGGTGATGGTGGTAGTTGTAAGCGATAAAGATAGGAGGGGGCAATAATGATAATGATCATCCTGGTTACAGTACCATCATCAATCAGAATGAAAATTATGGATAGGAGAAAAAAAACACTTCGAAATCTCATGTGATAGATGGAAGAGTAAGAGTAGAGGGGAAAGCGGGATACATGGAAGGGGAAAGGGAATAGAAGGTGATTGATCTTTGTTCGCCCTCCTCCCTTTCTCATGTCGAGACTACTTACTGGTTTTCGGTCCTCATGCAACTGAGAATTATTTCTGCTCGCACGGTCTCATAAAACTAGTTCTTTCTTGTCACATATCATAAAAAGCTTACATTTGCTAGATCGGCGCAAATGTTTTCCCTTCCGTCACAGTTATCCCTACAATTCCGCTTGTCGATAGATAGCATAACAAGAATATATGTATGTTTCGCATATTCACCTCTTTCTGTTTATGTCTCTATCTGTATTTGTTTGTGTCGTCTGTCTGTGTGTTTCTGTGAAATTATAATTCCTCTCAAGTTTTCAAGTATTTCTGATAATCTTTGAAACAAAAATAAAAACAAAAATAATTCGTATAATCCATCTTTACTGTATGGTAATCTGGAAAAATAATGCACTGAAAACATGCTCGAAATAATACACTTAATACCTGAGTACTACTTCATGATAATTCGTTTTTACCGGAAATGAACAACAAGTTTGGGTTGGGAATAATTTGCATATAAAATACAAGCACTGTAATAGATGATGCAATCCATCGTTCTACCTTTCTTGTTTTCAAATACTTTTCAGAAGTACCTTTGACTACAACTGTAATGCCATTTGAAGATGATGATGAATTAAAGATGACATTTGCTTATTTGCGAAAATTGTCAAGTATGAAATGAAGTTTCAAAGTTTTTATTTTCCCACAATGGTAATTTTAAAGTCGTCCAAATTTTCAAGTAAAGAGCGTTACAAAAAGAAAAAAGGGAAGGCAAGAATAATCAACTTTTTGAAATAACTATAAAAAAAGATTTCAAGCATACCCACCGCTACTTATACTTTCTTCAGATTTTAAAAGTAATCTTAGTAGTCGAAAGAAAAAAAACCACATGAAGGTGTAAATTTCGTATAAGAAAGGCATGTAGAAATATGTTAAATATAAAAACATCAATGATTACACTTGTAAACACTCACTTCTTCCCTTTTTTTGTATTGCAGGAATGTCAACAACAAATGTACAGTAGGGATTAATCCGTGAAATAACTCTTGAATTTTGAAAGGGAGTGAAATATTGCTCACTAACAACAACGATCCCATCGGTAGATGATGAAGTGTGCAGTGTGATTCAAATTACATCAAGACATAAAAAGGGACTGAAAGTAAAAAAGGAAGCCACAAGTTTTGAAATGGAAATTCCGTGGAATAAGCCAAGAGACTACAGTGATTCGTCGAATCATGTGCAAGAGATCCCTAGGACTCATCGAGGACGACAGCCTTTGGGAAAATTGCCCAAAAATTGAGAAAATGCAAATTTTTTTCCTGGAAGAGAAAAAAATAGTATATAGTTAAATGTAGGAAATCGTGATATTCAGCTCCTCAACTCATTAGATATGGGCGGATTCAACTGAGACGGTTATCTCCAGTTATTTCCATGGATGCTACGGAATAAGGTCACACTGTGAGGTTTTTTTTCTTAAATTCAGGGTTTTTGGGCAATGTTTTCCTTGAGTAGTACCAGAATTTCCTGGGGTACTGGCTCAATACCTCATCCCGCTTCCTTCTGTGCTTCCTCAAATACCCAAAGTGCACTGATTATTAGGGCACAGAAATTAATTTGCAAAGATAAAGGAGTCCGGAAAATTTTCTAAAGATTTTAAGCCTTGACATTCTCACATCCGTTATTGGCATAACTGTGATATCAAGCTTACCTGTTTCAAGCTCTTTGTCTCAAATTTTCTGTGTCCCTTAAATGATACTAACATCCCTTTCGATTACTAACCGTCCGGATTATCCCCAGTATTCAGCCGTTCTGCCTATAGGTCAAACTTCAATGTCCTTAGATGATACCATACTAGAATTATTTGCCCTGCATCTTTGTCTTCAGCTTCAACTCCTCGTCGCTGTACCGTGCCCTTGCTATTTTCCTGGAAATTAGACTTGTTGGATGGATAATCTCCATCAAGCAGCAATATAATTATCACTAAACAAAATCCTATCACTGGCGAAATAGGACACGTTTGATACATGAGTTCGCCGCATGATACGTAATAAATTTCATCAAAGGTATGGGCGAGCAAGTAACTGGTCGAGTTTTGTTGGAAAATTCGTCTTTGTACCCTCCGCGATGCGTTCATCAGTGGGCATGTGTGATGGGCGGCGATCGGCCGATGGATGGGAATCTGTGCAGCTCTCCGGAATGCACCAATACGGCCAAGCTACGCTGCCCTACGTGCATCGAACTTAAACTGAGGGATTCCTACTTTTGCTCTCAGGTTAGTACTACTCACTAATCAATTCGGACCTGTAGCACTTTGTTACATTCTGAAGTATTTTACTTTAAAATGAAGGTGGTGTTAAAAGGCGATGAAATGGGCGAAGATGGCTGATCGTACTTCCGGTCCATTGGTACCGGTTAAATGGATTGTATAACACTACTTATAAGCAGTGAAATCGATATCACATGTTGGCTGGAATAAGGAGAGCGTGGTAAGTAGGTTCGGGAAATGCCGTCAGGGAATCTAGATATCGTAACTGTTATGGTTTGCATTACCAAAAGTTTTACATAAGAATGGATTTTAATACGGTTGGAATTTCGAGCTGTTTTCCAAAGAGGATGTTCGTCTGTAATAAGGGTATGATCACAGTATAATTATGGGCAGCATAACAGTGACCAACACACCGAGCTATTGGTAGCTTGCCATTCGGTTTGAGCTGTGGATTCACCAGTTTTGTACATTTTTTCTACTCTTCCCGAATCTTCCGAAATTAAACTTTAAGTTTTAATACTTGTAAGGTTTATTTCAGGAATGTTTCAAAAATAGTTGGGCATTTCATAAATTGATACATTTGGCATGTACTGGATCTCCAGAACAGTATAATCCATGGCCTTATTATCATTTTACCGGGTTGCTGCGTCCAGCACCAATGGGGCAGAAACGCGAGGTTCCAGATACTATCTCGAAACCTGATTATGCATTTCGTGCAGATGGCATCTCGGAAGGCGAACAAGTTG
Organism: Dipetalonema caudispina; assembly: GCA_013365325.1. Taxonomy (NCBI): domain Eukaryota; kingdom Metazoa; phylum Nematoda; class Chromadorea; order Rhabditida; family Onchocercidae; genus Dipetalonema; species Dipetalonema caudispina. The sequence goes on along the minus strand of JABVXV010000422.1, from coordinate 18,678 downwards.
CAAGAAATATTAATGAAATTAAAGTTGGTTCAAGAATGCTGAAAAGTAGAATTCTTTTGTTTTTTCACTTTTATCTTTTTAAAGACTCCTCTGGGAGAGTTCATTTTGGCAAAATTAAGTGTAGATTCAAAATGATCGAATTAGCTTCCAGAATTATTACGAAGTTTTTACAAACGACAAGAATTTAAAGTTCAAAATTCTAATACTTTATCAAAAAATTAAGGAAAAAAGATGGAATATTGTCACAGTGTTCAGGAATAAGTTTTTGTCATGGGAGTGAGCATTTCAGGTGCTCGATGATGACGAAATAGAAAGCATGAGAACAGTTTGTAAACTAGCTAGAGAAGTGCTGGATGAAGCAGCTGGGGCTTGCGAACCCGGTATTACCACAGATCACATCGATGCTATTGTCCATGAAGCTTGTATCGAAAGAGACTGTTATCCCTCTCCTCTTGGGTAAGGTTTATTATTTCAAATGAATTACAATCTGTTTATTTCCTCAGATACCCTCCATGCACGTACACTAATTGTCAGGATGAATATCATGCTTTGGGATTTGTTATCAAGTCAGAATTAAACTATCTGGAATTGTGACACTCAGAGTTATTCAGGTATCATCAGTTTCCGAAGAGCGTTTGCACATCAATTAATGAAGTCATTTGTCATGGAATTCCAGATATGCGAAAGCTTGAGAACGGCGATATTTGCAACGGTACTTTCTAATGTAATTACTCCTCCCTTTTTCATTTAATTAATCTCCAAACCAGTTCTAATACTTCTTCGAGTTTGCAGCACGAAGTGAGTGATAGTAAGTGCTAAATGAACGTAGTGATTTGCAGTCGATGTGACAGTATATCATCGTGGCTTTCATGGTGATCTAAACGAAACATTTTTGATCGGTGACAAGGTTAAGGAAGATACGAGGAAATTGGTGAAGGTTACATATGAATGCTTGCAGCATGCTATCGATCTCGGTGATTATAGCTATCTAACAGTAGTCTTTTGCACATTTAGAACTTCCCCTAAAGTTTAAGTACTAGCTTCTCCTTTTTTTTCCCCTCCCCTCCCCCTCCCCCAGCAAGACCCCATCTTCTGATTTTATACGCAAAAAATTAAGGATTTGCTTATTTCAGTCCGTCCGGGTGTGCGCTTCCGTGACATTGGCAACGTTATCCAGAAACATGCAAATGCGCATGGCTTCTCAGTTGTTAAGACATATTGTGGGCATGGAATTCACAGGTTCTTCTGCACGTCTTTTTTTGAAACTCTCCTGTATACCCTTCAATTAGAATAGATTCTGAAGTTCGAGGATTTTTCAAAAAACAATTCATCATTTTCCAATCTGTCATTGTTTCAGGCTTTTTCACACTGTCCCAAATGTGCCACATTATGCAAGTATGCTTTTACTCATTTACTTTAATGTTTGAAATTTCGTTTCTATCTGTGGTCTCTATCACTAAACAAGTGAACTTTTTTTTAGACCTTAAATGAACAAGAGGAACAATGGCGAATGATTTTCAGGTCTTACCTGAACGTCATTTGCTTTTGTTTCAGGCAGCTTTTGGTTATCTTTTCTAGAAAACAAAGCAACGGGAGTTATGAAGGCTGGCAATACGTTTACCATCGAGCCAATGATTAACGCTGGTGGACATAACAATGAACGTTGGCCGGACAATTGGACTGCTGTTACCGTGCGTTATCTCTTTGCGCTTTCCTTTTTAAAGTTCGAGATAAACGAAATGAATCTTCGAGATTTCGGAACACTTTCGATTCTTAATTTCATTGTGATAACTGCTGACCAATCTAGAGTGATGGGAAACCATCTGCACAGTTCGAACAGACGCTGTTGGTGACTGAGTCCGGATGCGACGTGTTGACAGCTCGGAATACGGGTCGACCTTGGTTCATGGATCAACTGGAAAAAAGTTATTCCTCAGATTAGGTTGCATCGATCCCCTTTTTTTCACATTTCATGATAATGTTGTTTCACAATCTCCCACTCGATTCGATATATCGAGGAAATTTCTGTTGCACTAGACAGACTTCATCAATTCACGATTTCATCAGTTCTCTGATTTGAAATAATGCATAACACCATACTGGTGTTTAGTGATTGTTTATGATCTTGTTTTTGATTCATTTTTCTTTCACCAGTTGTTCTACCACGAAAATTTATTGTGGTTTTTTAATGAATGAACCATCTCAGAATTTTATTTAATTGATTTTAACGATCGTTCTGTGGATATCTCACTTTTCTGCCTTGTTCCATTGTCACAATCGTGACCTCACTAACAATAAATTCGTTGTTTGTGGAGTCCTCCTATTGGCCTATAATTTGTGTGATAGTTTGACTACGACAAAGGTAATGTCAGAAAGGTAAGCTATAAGACACATCTTGTCTGCCTTCCCTTCTCAATAGGAGACATAAGTTGGAACCGGTCAATGTGTTATTTTCAAGCTGATCTTCAAATCAGTTTGTCCCATATCCTTGATCTCTTAGCGTTCATTTATTTATATTGGAACCTGGCATGTCATCACTGGAAGTGTTAATGTGGCTTACTTAATATCTACATGTTATGGTACTAACAGAAAGTATAGAGGCGTATATTTAAATAAACGGAACAATTTTATGGCTGTAGAGAACAGCACATATAAGAGTAAAATAAGTGAAGCACGGTTTCCCTCTTTTCTCATCCTTTCTCTATTGGTTCCCCAATTCCACTTGAAAAGTTTTTTCCTGAATTGAATGAGAGGAAAGGATGTTTCAGAATTTAACGGTTATAATATACGCATGAGATACACTAGGTTTCTAAGTTTGTCCTCTATATAGCCACTTGTTTGGCTAGGGTCATCCTGTACTACGTCCCTCAGAGGTCATCGTCCAGAACTGAAGATTTCCCCGATCTCGGGGCATTTTTACACCAGAATCACTTAAGCAAATTCGGAAACCAGCGCTGACTCGAACAACCACATATTAACGTTACCCGTAATATCTGTTGTATTATTATCTTCATGAATTCCATACAGCATGCAGTGCCGTGCATGCCCATCGCTGGGTTAACCGAATTGATTATTAAGACGTTATACAATTCCTGGAACTGAAATAGCGTCAATAAATACAATGTGTATTGCAAAGTATGGAATTATGAGTTAAACATAAATATATACACGAATTCTATGCAGTAAAGCTATACAGTTGAGAGAACATTAACACTAAAAATCAGTAATGACCAAAAATAGGTTGTGATAATGAGGAGACACCATTGATATCACTGGTAAAAAAAAGAAAAAAAAATATGAAGTGAAGCTCCAGCTTTACCGGTTATGAAAATATAGTGCCACCATTTCCCAGCCCTCTTTTTAGCGTCTTATACCACCTAAAACAGAATAAGAGATAAATATTTTCAAAATTAAGATTAAAATATCACTATAAAATATTTCTTCAATCATCAAATTAATAATCAACCAAGTATCAAGTAACAACCTTTCAGCACTTCCCGAATGTGCAATTCGAAAATGGAGCGAAATACCATTCCTTTCATTTACTTGATTAGCATGCCGTAGCTCAAACAAACGACCACCATCATCTAATTCTTGCACATATAGAGTAAATCCTAGAAGAACGTAGCGCGCCACCGGATCTACATCCTTAAGTGGCAAAAACTTTTAGTTCATGCACTTTTGTCTTTTACTCCGTAATTTAATTGATATCAGTATCCATTTTTTTCTCAAATTTCCAGGAAGACATAATCGAGATGAGCTTTTTTATCAAAAAGGAATAAGGGTTACTAGGATTTACAAAACATTTGCATAAACTCACAAACTCCGCATCATAGAAGCACAGCACTAAGACACCATCTGCATGCGATGTAAGCCGACCCCACTTTTCATTTTCACCACCTTTTTGATTCCTGAAAAGAATGAGGATTTATTAGTATCATATAAAATGCTCATATTGCATTATCATAGAAAAATGAATCTATGTAGTAAGAAAAATAACCTAAGAAACACAGTGCCAGACACTACTCCTTCCGCATTTCGACTAGGGACACTAGTTTTCGTCAGAAATTCATTTTCCGGAGCTGTGAAAGTCGTGCTTCCTAATTCTCCTCTCCCTGAAAAAAAGATCTAAATGTATCAACTTAAGCAAAACATAAAATTAAGAATTTCGAAATTATTCGAACACAAATAAAGAGACCAATTTTCAGAAACATCAAAAAAAACCACGATATTAAACAAACATTTTTTGATGATTTTAACGTAACATTCTGGACAAACTTTGGTTCGCACATAGTAACTGTTAGTTTTGACAGGAGCATAACCAACACAGGCACGACATATTAACTGTAATTGGATTATTTAGTTCCAACTAAATATGAAATCGATTCAGTCAAATCCAAGAATTCAAGACTTTTTTTTGCTAGAAAATAATCTATGGGCAATTTGACATCTGAGATAAAATTTTCACTTATTCAAATAAAAATTTAAGTTGAATCCCAGAAAATTCCATCCTTTTACTTCGATTGATAACGTCATTCAAAAAATTTCCCCTTATATTACGAAGGCATATCAATGTACGAGTTCCAAACAAGTCAATATTTTCTTCGCTTTATGACTTTTATTAACGTATTCTAAGTGAAATCTCCCAAAAAAAATTAAAACTGAAAGCTTTGATTTTTCTAATATATTTTTTTATATTTACGGAGTTATAAAATCAAAAATGAAAGCTATTTTTCCAATATGAAAATATGAATAAACTTACGTATCCACATTCACGGCAGTGATGGCGACGATTCAGAACATTGAATTTTGTAGAACAACCAGCCATCATGCACGATGTTGCTTTTGGATCAGGTATCCATAATGGTGTATACTTGTGCTTTCCACTGGTGGGCAATGAAACATTGTGATCCGATCGACTGTCCGATGCCGATGTACCCTCACCCGTTGGCTCATCTTTGTGCACTACTCGAATATTGAGAATCTGAAAATGAAGTTGGGAAAATTATGAATAAAACATCAGCTATCTTTTTGAATGAATTATTTAGGAACGACCTTATTTCTAGCAGCTTTAATGCGACGCAGCTCTTTTGCCTCCATCTTTGCTTCATTGATTCGTTTCACCCAATCATCTCTTTCTCGTTTCGTTCTAAAGATCCAGCTACATTCTTTCATTTGTTAAAATGAAACTTCTCACAAATTAAGCATCAAAAGCTTGAAGTAATTAAATTATTAGTAACATTCAGTTACGCAGTGCAAGTCACCTTTCTGTGGAAGTGCAACACAAGTTATAAATGGTTTTGCCAACTAATACATAACAGCATCTTCTCGTTTTACTAAAGATTTTAGGAGAGATATTTCATATCTTGTTTCTATACCGTCTAACTATCGCTTTTTCGTCCTCTGCAGCGGACAGATTGAATTTTGTGATGGTCTACCTAGTTACTTTAGCAATAAACAGAATAATGAGTCTCGAATGAATAAATCTTCAGCAAAAACGAAACATACTTTGCGATAAAAACGGCACTTTTCTGTGTGGTGTATAGCTGAAAATGAGTTTCGTATTCTCCATGTTCTTCTGCTTTAACACGAATCCGAGAAACAAGAAATTTATAAAACTCAGAATGAAAGTTAGCATCTGTTCCAAGCGAAGGCGTTCTTGAATATTTACAAATTAATAACACATCCGAGAACTGCAAAACTTAAACATTTTTATAGAACCAGTGTGTAACACTTTAGATTTATTATCATTTACGTCTCCTTCACATTTACTGCCTATCACGATGTTTTGCTATCAGAATAGTTTGAGAAAATGTGAACTATGGTGAGATTTCGTACTGGCTGTTTCAAACCAATCGAGAATAGATATCTCCTATGAATTATGTATATTATTAATGTAGCCTAACTAAAATGTCGTTTTCAATTAGCAGCACAGTGTTTCTAATACTGCACGCCTGAAGACATCATCTCGCTTAATCGCCAGAAAACAACATCCCATTCTTAACAACTAAATTTTTGCTATTCAAAATATAATTCGCAAAAGGTTACTAGAATTTATACAACTCATTAAATTGAAAGAAAAAGAAGGGTATGGGAAAAAGAGAACATACTAATATCAGATAACGAGGTTGTAAATCCTTCCGCGACTGTTTCATCAATTCGCCTTCAAACAAAAGATGACGATTTGCTTCGAAAACATTAAACTTCCCCTGCAAATTTCAATTTTCATGCAAGCTTCTTAAATATTTCGGCTAACTGAAAATGAATGAAAAGTTTTTCTCAGCAATAAAGGTACCTCAAGCCGTCGATACAAATCAATTAAACGTTTTTCCAATTCAGCTCGACTAATTTGTCGATCAACTAATTCTGATACTTTTGATAATTGTACCAATGCTTCTGAATAATAAAGATAAAAGTGGTTCGCTATATAAAATTTTTTGTTTATAAAACTTTACTAAAAGCGGTCGAAAGAATACGTTAGGCTACTTGAAAGGGACAATAATTAGTTCCCTTAATGCCGTACAAAACAAACTTCTAATCAGAACCAACCTTTACATACTTCCAATTCGCCAGACTGAGGGACTAAGTGCTTTTTGTATGCCTCCAGTAAAATCGTGTAACGCACAACATTTTGATGAACGATATCGAGTTGCTGAATTATAGATATCTTACCCATTACTTGTTCCTCGAACTGAAAACAGCAAACTAAGTGAAACATATCAAATAAAAATAGTTCATTTCAAAATATTTCAATTCTGCCCACCTTTGTTGTTACACGAGCCAATTCTTCGTTATCTTGAAGCAGTTTTATGAAATCATCAACATGCTTCTTCTTTTCTTTGAGGTAGGGAAGACAACATTTCAATAAACCAGCACCATTTTTTAAGCATTCTGCCATATTTGGATCTCTCGAGTCCCTAAAATTATGCGCAAATTTTCACCATTATGTAAACGCAGCTCTCAAAACGTATTTCTTAGAAACCTTTGGCATTACCCAGAATCAACAAAAGCTTTTTTTGAAATTTTTCTTTAATGATTTTCCTTATACCATCCCAAATTATATGTCCTTATGATGACAGGGGAGATCATAATTATTGTTTTAAAAACTACCAATTCTCGATTTTTGATGAAATTCTCTCCAACAAAAACTTATGTGCTTCTTTCACCATCAACAGCTGCTGAGCTATTTGACTGATCAAATGAGGATGTCCATTTGGTAGCGGTTTCAGCAAATCGATTCCCAATTCCTTCCCACATTCTATCAAAAATTCAGGATATTTCTGAAAAATAAGATTTACATTTACAAATTAAAAAAAAATAAATATTCAATCAGAATTTACAATTCGTCGTCACCTAAATACTAACTACTTACCACAGCAATAAGTTCTAGCTGCTCAACAAATTTTTTTTCAACTGTATAAATTTCGACCGCTGCGTAATGAAGCTTCTTCAACCTCTGATCCTGTAAGTCATACAATTATTTCATTATAGTGATAGTTTTTGAATCAATTCATTTTGTATAAAATCTGCAAAACTTCCACCATTATAGTTACAACCAAAGAAATAATAAAAGTACCTGCTTCTTTGTACTAAATGTAATGAACTGACTACAAACAAATTCAGACATCTCCTGATTCATCCTATCATCTATTCTGAATTCGTACTACAATCTTTTCTTTCACTTTCATCCTACTGTTCCAAAAGTTTAAAAAAACCTCTTCCCGAGAACCAGTATTGTAGATAATATCCATAACTGAGCAATCAAACGAATTTCTTGTTGGGCTTACAATGCTAGTACGACAAAGTGTACTAGTTATACTGTAAGCATCACTACTAGGCCTCGATGATGTAGCTTCGGAATCGTAGGAAAGCAACGGTTCGTAGTTCGATTCCAGATTCTGAAATGTACGCGCCCTTATTTTTGTAAAAAAAAAAAAACAAAAAAAAAAGTTGTCAAGCGAATCTGACATGGAATAAAATTATAGCCGTATTCAAATTCGCTCGATTTCGCTTGATGATCAAAAAAACTAATAAAAGAGACCTGCTTGCCCGACATTATTCTTGTTTTCCATATCTTGGAATTGGTGGCAGTATTCGAATCATGAACTACTACATCTTTCGATATCCTGGAAGAAATTAACAGAACATTTAGAAAGGATATTAGTAAAAAATAGATGACGTTTAAAGATATAATAACGATGTTTAAGCCATAAATACGGCATTTTGTCGCTAGTCTGTATTTTTTATCCCTTGACCTCTCTTTTTCTAAACCGAATGAAAGGGTTCTATGAAACCTAAAAATTAAATAAGGCAATCCTGCTATAATATATTCAAAATGACTTTGAAGGTAAATCCTGGGGCTATAACTTTATAGGTTGCAAAAAGCTTACAAAGTTCCATCTGATTCGAAATTTTCTTCCGGAACCAATGTTTTTTCATTAATGTCTTCAGTCCCTTCTTCAGAACAATCGAAATTTTGTTCCGAACATAACGATTCTGTTTCGCTAGAAAGTGGACTTCTAAGCTGAAGATCTATCCAAGAACCATCCGAAATTACGGACGACCTCATAGAGCTGGAATACTATAACACTATAAAAATTGGAGATCTGGGATTAAACTAATCAAAGCAAGCTGCCCACAAGTCAAAAATAAAATTAAAAAAGAAAACAACAACAACTGAAATAACACCTTTGTTGGTCACACGATGAATCTTTTGGACTACGAAAAGAAGTCGGTGACACCATCTGTCCAGTCTCGATCAAACCATCGTAAAATGCAACTGCATTTCGCACTTTCGTGTGATACCTTCGAATATCGGAATCCGAAGCGATATTTGAACTTGTTGGAATTTTACGACTGTCATTAGGTAATCTAGAAAAAATAAGTAAAAAAATTTTCGATATTAGATGGGATTTGCCATTATGAAAATGAAAAATTATCGAGTAAACCCAAGACAAGAAGCTAAAAAAATACCAAGGCCCATATGTAAAATGATCAAGCTAATTACGAAGTAAGGAATAACAAAGAATTCCGCAAATGAAATTTGCGATTAATGGTTAACTGAAGTTTAGGAAATACGGAGATGGCTGCTCCCTAACTGTGGGTATCTATCATCCCGGATTATGTTAATATCTTTAACACAAAATTGAGCAAAAAAGTTACCTTGCAGTATTCATGGGAGAAAGAAAATCTTCATTGATATTTAAAACATCCACTGAATTAACCGGGGAAAGTTCAGCTGTTGGCTGAAATACAAAGCTAAATTAGGAAACAAAATCAAATAGAAGGGAATGAATAGTAAAGAACAATTTATGTGTTACAACACAACTATAGCTCCTTTTCTTTTCCATGGATAAATGCACAGAGCAAAATTAATACTGGGAAAATACAAGGATAATTTAAATCATTCTACATAGACTCATTTAAATCAATTCTACATTTCTTACTACGACTACCACTGATTATGCTATCACATTAAAAGTATACAGCTGCAGTTCAACTTTTGCTTCTCTGATTACTACTTTTAATCGCATATATGACATTAACTGCCAACTTTATACTGGCTTTTAATTCGGGTATTCAAATGACTTACGCTTTTCCACGGTTTCCGTGCCACAGCCGGCTTCTGTTTCCATTTTGGTGCATTTTGTTCATTATTGTTTTTACTACCTTCGAAAAGTATTTTTCTCTGTTCTACTAAAAAAGAATTGAAGTTTATTTTGAATTAGCAGCATTGCATTAGCCAAGTGAAGATATGACTTTAATTTCAATTATTTGTCCCAAAAATATTACATAAGAATCAAAGAATCCATAGATTTACATTTACACAGTAACTTGAAATGCAACTTATAATCCTAGTAACAGTACCTGAAGTAATAAGAAGTTAACTTACTAATACTATTACATGGAGAAAGTTCTTTAATGACAGCAGCATCAGACGCTTGATCATATTCAAGTCGTGCACGTATTTGTTTAACATTTCCATTCAAATGCGGGATCTGGCTTAATTCGTGCATAAATTTAAGCAACAACCATTAGATAATATCGAGTCTGGAAAGAAAATTAATAAAATTGAAGAACTATTATAAAAAAAGAGAAATCACGGTCAGATATTCAAATCTATCATTACTTTGCAACACAACAGCATGAAATCGATAAGGTGAGAAGAAGCCAAAAAGTTCTAGACGAAACTAGAAAGAATGACTATTCATCAATTAATAAATGATTATTTATCCAATAATTCTACAGTAGTAGCATTTGTTCATTCTCGTTCAGATCGTTGCGGAATGATTCAGTTAGGAGTTAGAAAATAAATAAAATTCAAATAAAGAAATACTTATCAATCATAGCTCGACAAATCTTTTAATCTTTTAAATAAAATAACCAGCGAATAATTACAACTGGAACCTTCAACTGTTGCAATATTAATACTATGAGCCATGCTTAGATGTCATTTATTTACATTTCATTTTTCAAAAGACACCATTTCAGTAATATGTCAATGCTTTCTTTCCTTTCCCTCTCTCCCTTCCTGAGAGGTATGCTGAAACCATGGATAATGGAATTATTTCAGGATGCTCGAGCAATAAATTACCGTAATGTTGTTCATTCACTGCTTACGATTATAATCGAAAAGGAAAAAATAAAAAAGTGGGTGTGTTTAGGAAGACGTGTAACGAAGAAACGGTTCACTGTTGTTGTTTATTAAATGGGAATTGGGAGGAATAAAGTGGACGAATAGTTTCCATATTTTCCAGGAACATAGCTGACAATTCAGAGTACTAACTTCTATCTCATCTCTATTTCCTCCTTCCACTCCTCGTCCCCCTTACTTCTTGATTCAACCGTCGATAACAGGAACAGTAACAGTATCACATTCCTCGGACTACTTCAAATTGATATTTCAAAACTGGTTTTCTCTTTCTTCGCCTCCTTTTCTCTCTTCCACTCAATTAATTTAAGATACCACTATTTACCAGTCATCATTTATCTGCCTAAGGAGTTACAACATCAGCATGACTACCCACTCTTAACTTATTTTGATCTTTGTTTCTCGAGAATTGGATGTGACGTATGTCACAGTCAGTACCATCTATCAAAAGGTACAATGCAAACATGACATATATCATAATGCCATGTATTATCAGGTGTGACGTAATCACGATATCATGTATATCATTCATACGAGCTACATGGTTTGTGAAATACGACTTATGACGTACAACAGTTTTTTTTCGTAATTCATGACTTTTTTAGGGTATTGAAAAGAGCAACAACAAGTAGAAAGAGTGGTACAGATCTGTTTGGATTAATTCAGGTCATCTCACATATATCGCAGTCATACGGTAATAACAGGAATGCTACGATAGCTTTCCTCGATTAATTTACTAAAAGCAATTACCTGCTTAAATTAATCGACATATACTAAGAGCTTAATCGAAATCACCAGATATATGATACATTTAATTCAACTACGTAAAAAGTAAGCATAAAGTTGATGTCAAAAATACCAAATCATGGATGCAGTATTTTACCATGCTGTTGTAGCATATTGTGCTCCAGTTGTTAACCTTATCTTATTAGTCGAGTAAATTAGCCAAACAAATAACTCACGCGTTACTACGGAAGTAACCGAATGTCCCCAACAATTATTTTAGTCCGCAACTCGCATCTGAACCCGTGAAATAACCTTTCCTCGAACTGACAATTTAATCTAAATGATATCGTCTGGAAGGACAATACTTTCGTATTATCTCCCATTTTTCTCTCTGCACATTCCTTCCTAAATTCCATTCACTCTTTCATTCCTATCCAGAAACATTCATTCTTTGCATAATCTCTACTATCATTAATAGGTATGGATATCTACAAATTTTCTCAGCCTCTGTAAAATCTTTTTAATTATCATTGTCGTGTATGTTTTTAATTCCTCTTATCACCCATTCCATCATAGTTCAGTTAACATCATTTCAAATCCTATCAATTCTTTATCTACACGGTTTTCTAATGTCTCTCAGTTATTAATGGCATTTTATTTTCATGAAGTATTTTGTAAGATTAATGCTTCCTGATGCATTTGAATTTGATTTTAGATTATTCACAATTGCAAAGTTTGCATTCTCCTTCATGTGTAAGAAAGGCAGTATATGGATAACCTCAGCAGTTTACCAACGTACTAAATTTTGCTAGCAGTGAAGGAAAAGATTGTTCTCTTATCAGTCAATGAATATTAATAAGTTGATATGAACGTTACAAATGACATGGAAGCATTTGATACGCCACCTTGGGAGAAGTTTGGTCGCTGGGTGTATTGTATCTGTGTAGTGACATTCGATCTTGAACTGGGACAGTCAATTGAAGTAAATATTCAATTCAAATGAGTTCTCTCCAAAAATTCCTATTTTCAAATTTTACTTAACTGAACATCAAATATGAAAGATAGAATTGCAAGCAGTAAAAGTATTTGTTTGCAAAATTACTGACATGTCATGACGCCCATCATGGCATCAGTAAACTTGAATTTGAACGACTGAATCCAATTTATGAAAACCCAGACAGTTCTGGTTTGAAGTTGCGACTTTTACAAATCAGTTGTCACAAGAGTTAAATTTAGAAGCTTGGAATTCTGATTGCAAATTCGGTAATTTTCCACATTAATATTTAATTCTTAAATTTGGAATCAGTCTCATGCCGATAAGCCAAATTCCGTATAATAGGAAATTATTTTTCGCTTTCCAGGTAGTCTATCCTGGTGACGCACAGTTGACAGCTAATGAGAAAAGTAGTATATGTTATTTATCATTCCCGGATTCCAATTGTGGCATAGCACATGATACCAATTTTTACTTCCGGATACGTCGATCATCTGGTTCTAATTTATCTGCATATGGTGCATATTCGGAACGCGTACCGGCAGCTATTGATGCCGATCCGCAATACTTCTATGGGTTTGTTCATTCCAGGTTTGTTCCATGTGTTTTTATTGCTCAGAAGATTAGGTTCTTTTTGTATTTATAATGAAATTTTGAAAATTTAGAATAGATCACTACGTTCGGAAATCATGGTTATTTTTTTAATTGACGATCTTTCACGGATGTATCTTCAGCTGATATTACGCTTACTCGTTATTTGCATGTTTCTTATATTTGGTTTGATTTGCAGGCAGAAGAAAGATTCTTCTTTGCCACGCGGTTACTTTCAAAAGGTTTTTTTTTTTCCTCAAAATACCATAATTTTTAGTCTTTTAATTTATTAGGAGTTAGTCTTGGAAGTTATTTGATTTTTAAATGTATATGTTAAGTAATCACTTGCAGAGTCTTGTTTTACTGACAGTGTTGCCTTTTTTTGATTTGTTTTCTCTTGCTGTTGGTGTAATCGCACAAGGCTTTTTCGATTCCGGAGAACCAGCAATCGAAGCAGGTAATTTTCCAGCAATAAGCACTAAAGTTTCAAATTGTTACGTGATAAATACCTCGTTCGTGATGTTAGGTAGCGTGGATTAAATTGACATATTTCAAAGCATGCAATAGATTCATCTCAGTTGCTGTGTCCATTAGAACTTCTTTTATTCTGTCTGTTTTATGTATCTTATATTAATTGTTACGAAAGAGCTACGTATACTAGCAAGATGGATGTAATAGTTTACCACTCGTTCTCCCTTTTTTAATATAATCACTTGCACATTCACTTTTTTAAGCCTGCCATCACATTGATCAGTGGTCGATTCCCATCCCTGGTATTGTGCTTTGTTTACCACTGATGGGAAATGTGATACAGTGTCGGATTCCATGCCAAATTGATATATATTCACCTCAAAGAAGCTGTCTTATGAATGTTAAAGTAAATTTTTTTTAACTAAATTGAGGTCGAAGTCGGGCATCATGCGGTGGGTTTATTTGAGAAAATGCAAAAATCGAGTTCGATTTCTACTTTTAAATCTGCGTTTGCTTTATAACAGGCTCAAAACATTACTGTTCATTTCTGAAAAATGTATGAAAAATTCATGATTCATATCTGTAAAATTTTCAGTTAATGTCACCTAGCAAAAACCCAGTTTTATTATCTATAATGAATAAATCGAATATTCCTGGGTAAGTTGATAAACTTATTTGATTGAGTTTTCTGAATGGATTGGGTGGGAAAATCAGAAATATGTTATCCAGGTTTTTCGGTATTACGTATGAAAAGAAAAAGAAATTTATTTCAGAAACTTATTGTTTGTTGTTAACCATGTGCAGTTATTATGGGAATTAGTGTTAACTGGCGAGGTAATTTCTGAAATGTTTTTTCCTATAGTTTTTTATATTCCACATTTATGGGGATTTCGTGTCATTAAGAGTACCATTTGCGTCGTTATGGATTGTAAATTGGAGAAATCTGAGTTAACCTGAAGATGAAACGTCTAAAATTGTGAGGAGAATTATTTCAGCCAATTGTGGTGCTAGCTCAAAATCCATCAGAATGTTCCACATTCGTGCAGTCCCTCATTTCTTTGATATGGCCTTTAAGGTATTTATATGCAAATATACTACAGTTACCTTTTTCATTTTTTAGATATTTTGTTCGAATTTGTCTAGCTTTCATTATGAACAATTTTAGGTACTCCAGTGACTATCGGCCTTTCTTTACAATCCATGACGCTGAATTTCGGGAGTATTCGTCAAAAACTGATCCATGGTACTCGTTTTCTTTGCTTTTATTAAATCATAAACAATCAGAAGGTGCCTCCGAGATGTAGTTGTTAAATTAAACAAAAACTTTGTGGTAAGTCATTTAACACTCTCAATTTTTTGTTTTTATTTTTTGACATTTCAGACTCTTTTTTATAGGCCGAATGTAATTCTCGGAGTAACCAATCCGTTCTTCACAAAAATATTTCAAAACTGGCCCCATATTATTCGCCTGATTCCTTCACAAGAGCAACAGATCCCTGTTGGAGGGAAAAGAAAGTATGTCTACCTTTTTGTCGTTGTGTTAGGGGATGTTTCGATTTTAATTTGATTGAAATTCCAAGAACAAAATTGTCAAAATCTGTTTTCTTTAATTAGACGTCTCCGTTAATCTATTTTTTGATATCGTCCTTCGACTGATCTGCCAATTATTCTAAACATTGCAGAAAAATGTGGAATAAACGCGCCCTCGAAACGAAATATGGCTTATTTAGTCAGTACAAAATGTTTCTTCAAAAGGACAAGACGCTTTTCAAAGATGCTTTAAAAGCTAGTAATTCAGATTGCATGGATGGAAAAGAGCTACAACGGCGGATACTTGATTTGACGCAGAATTTCATGATGCCTTTAGAGAATTACGTTTCGTCACTAATGCCTCTGAAAAAGCATTTGTCACCTTTCAAAGTATCTTTATTTTTTCGCAGAATATTTCTCTTTGTCGAGAGACTTATCTTGTTCGTGATTGAGAAATTTTAAAAGAACATGGTTCCATAGTTACTGTGCTCTCCTGTGCATAATGTTTAACTGTTTTTTGTATAATTTGTTGCAGAATGTCCCTCAAATATATCCGTTTGTAGTGGACAATTTTTTTTCTACCTTAGATGAAACGAGAATTATGCAGACATCGGGTATCAGAGGTGATTGGCGCGGTAATTTTGTATTTCCTTCCTTTTTTTCATCTTTTTTCTTTTTTCCGCACTCCTTAGAATTTGCTCAACTATTTATAAAGACTGAATAACACTTCGAATGAAATAACTAAGGTCGATTAAATTGGCATGTTTATTTCAGGTTTGTATCAAAAGTTTGCAACTTCACTAAACTTTCAAGATTGGTTGTCTCGCAAAAAGGCTGATTTGGAACGACAGTTACGACTCCTACATCTAGAAGTGTGTTTACCGTTAAGAATTATCAATTACTGGATTGCTATTATTGCTTATGCAGAGAACTTTTGAAGTTGTCCTCAAAATATACAAACACGGGAGGGCAGAGAGGGAATGGCATGCGAAGAAACAAGAAAATTGAAAAATGAACGAAAGGTGATGTTGAGGCTCTTTATGGTTTTTCTTGTTTGATATTCGCCAAATGCAAAACTGAGCTTATCCATAAAGTGGCATAGTGGGTAGTGCTTTAAGGTATGAGTATACAAACATTTTGTTTTAGATGCTGTGTAGCGCAGATTTCAGCAAGGAAACACTTCATAAACGTCCACAAGTTGAAGTTGTTGATCTTGTTCTCAAACTAAATGAACGCATCCAAAATTTGGATGAAGCATCCGAAAGCTCGAGAGTTCGGTTGCAGTCACAAATTTCTGCTATTTTAGCATGCGTGGATGATGACTTAAAGTCAGTACTGCTCTCTAATGGTTCTTTGAGGGATTGTATTTAATGATGCGATCATAGGTAAGTTATGTAATTGGATTGCTTATGTTGTTCAATCTGAAGTTACTGTATATTTCGTGGTTTTATTTGCTTAAGTACCTTACCTTTTGTTATTTCCCGTTTGTGAGGTTTAAAAAGTCCCTGAATACTTAATTTCCTGTGCAGTGAGCTGGAATGTGTATTTCAAAGTAAAGGAATTGAAACGCATATAGCTTTAAGGGAATGAGTCAAAGTTAACTGTGGTTGAGGAAGCTGTTTAATATTTGGAATATTAATGCATAATAATGTCTCTGATTTCCTGCAAATCAGAGTTTCTCCAACTCAAATATGCCAGCAGGAGTTGAATTTTTAGAAGTTCTTAAAAGTTCTCCTCGTTAACAATCAAAGAGTCTCCTGTGGAAATTTGAGATGACAAAAACAAAGTCAAAGATTTCTAGCTGACTTGATAAACAATAAGTTAAACCGATGTACGCCATTGTTACCTGAATGTCAACTATTTCTTTTTTTCGAAGCATTATTTTTCATAATACCTGAACTACCTAAATATAGCTTCCTACGAATATTCCATGTTTTAAAATTGAATTGGTGCAAATACCATTTCTTTCTTTGTTTCCTTTGTGGTATTATTTGAGACAGTCTTCTGAAATTTCATCTTTTCTGTTGATGCCAGTGCAAGTGAACTTTACTTCTTTTTTTGTGCCGACGCAAGTGAACTTTATATGATTTTTCCCCCATTTGCTCAGCAAGGTTTCATGCCTTATATAGATTGCATAATCAACTTTTATTGTGCATTTACATTATATTTTTAAAATTATTTTCAAGTATTATCGTGTTTTTCTTCATTAATAATATATCCCAGACATTGTTTCCAAATAGTTAGCTGAAAAAAAAAATACAAGATAATTGCCTACAATTTTATATTTCTGCTCAGCGAAAACTAGAAAAATGTTTTGTATTTGTTTTTCTAGAAAGACTAACCGTTCTTTTTCAATCTTTATGTCGATAATTTTTAAATATTGTTACTGCAGTACAATGTTTACTGCTCTACCGTTTTCTTTTCTTTTTTTTGAATTGTTAAATGCTACTTCTTGTTACGGGTGGTTCTAGAAATAAAAGTCTTTTGTCTAATCATGATTGTCACGTTTTATCCATGTCGTGCATGACTTTACAATGACAGCTAATGAAAGTTACCGATTCCATTGTTTGTACGATTTGTGTGATGGGAGGATTGGACGGATGTAATTAAAGCATTCTGGGCATCTCTAATTAGATTGTGTGGAAACATAGATTTATGTACCGGTTGTAAGGCTAAACTTTTTTGTGCGCTTGGAACAAAGCATAAATTTCATCTTTGACGGCTTCCCAATCTTAGATACTCTGTCTCAATCGTTTAAAATGAGTTAAGAAGAAAGGCATTTATTAAAATTTGTTTGAATTGCTTTCATTCCCAACTGCATTCTTTTTCTTTCACGCCTTATTGTTCCAAATCAGAATGATCTATCTTTCAAGCCAAATTTTGTTTAGGGTCCCTCTTCACTTTCTATGGGAATGATTGAAAGTGAAAGCTGATCATGATATATTGTCATTCACTGTTGTGAAAGGTTTTCCTTCTTGTTGATTATGAGTTTGGAAGAGAAGTTCCTTCTCTTTTTGTGTATCGATATTAAGCGTTAACGTAAAATTTATTGGAATGACAGATGAATAATACGAGCATCTAGTAGAAAATATGATAGATCTTAGCAGTAGGCGAAGTTGACCGATCGCTGAAGAGTCAGATTCAGATTTTGGGTTTTGAGTGTGTTTTAACGGTTTTTCATGACATAGATATAGGTGTGAGAAGTAGGAGGGATTTACCATCATAAACAGAGTTTAAACAAAGGATTACCAAATTACAATGTGATAAATCATAAACAAGGTTAATTTAGACAAAGGATTGCCAAATTGAAATGTGATAAATCCTTAATCTTAAACAAAGTTGTTATTGAGTTAAATGACTTATGTTAACAATTTATAAGATGAATTGTTTCATTACGGAATGAAGCATCAATTACTTTAATTACAAGAAATGTATTATTCCTTCCTTCGCGAAATTCATTTAGATTTTGCGACAAATGTTAAACTTATCAAAACTTTCCCTTAACCGTACAAATATTGTTGGAAATTCATAATAATTTATAATAAGTACGTCTAAATAAAAATAATTTGTGTTGCAGAAATATTTTCACTCAACTGATTCATTGCATGAATTGTAATTTAATGAATATTACAATGTGTAAATTTGGGAATTATCGAGCTAATTCTCATTCTTGTTCTCGATTACCATGCATATCTTCAATGGCTAAATTACCGAA
>JABVXV010000421.1:0-46574 GCA_013365325.1 Dipetalonema caudispina | reverse complement strand
AGAAGTTTCTTGATTCATAATGAGGAAGAGATTGGTGAATTTGGGCAAGATTCGTTGAAAAGTAAGTTATGATCACATAACGAAATGACATTTGAGTGGGACATTTGAATAACAAAATTTTATGCATCGCAAATTAGATATTTCCATAAACTGAAAATGTACCTTCTGTCGAAAAAAACCGAAATAATTTTAATATAAATGTGTAGAACTTTTCTTTAATCATTTAGCGCTTACACCGAACACAAATGAATGTTACGATGCGATGTTTAATTCTCATCTTTGTCACCGATTACCAAACTTCAATAGCAAATATCGGGGAACTAATTCACACACGAGTATTTCCGGCCTTATGATTAGTTTATGAACAATGCTGGTAATATTGTTAGGGGTTATTATCAATTGTGGGGATCCTTTTGCTCTAATCGTTAGCTCGAAAAGTGGCGCTTCCTACCCAATCTCCAAATTACAACAAACTTTGTCAACTACCAATACCTACTCACCGTCTGATACCTTCCTTACTATTGTACAGTTAATAAAACAATCAATTGTGATTTCAATATTCGCATCTCGATTGTATTATAGACTAGTTGTGGCGAATGAAATTCATTACGACAAAATCTTAACCTCACAAAAAATCAACTCTCCCATATTTCCAATTCCTAACGCAAAACACTTTCACGACACCTCTTCCATTGTCTCTTTTAGAAACATAAATTTTTAAACGATAACTTCCCAAAATATATTCAAACAGAATATGCATATAAGCACAGCTTGGTGTGCAACTTTATTACTTTATGAAAATGATCAAAAAGCGATAAAACTTTATTTTCTTTGATATTTTAGACAAATAAGAATTTTCCCCTTAAAAATTTTAGGGCGTTTTCTATTGCACAATTTAAGTCTGCTTTGCAAAAACTCATCAATTCTACGTAATAGTCGAGAATATACCGTTGTTTGGTAACATCACTAATAACAGTTGAAACAAATAATAGGAATTATTTCTGAAACCATCTTCTTTTTTCATCCTCATTTTTTAGTTTCCTATTTGGTGATTGTTTCTGAGTTTTTTTTTTTCATTTCCAGTATTTAATTAGTCTCGATGATATGGTAACGTTAACATGGAAAGTGTTTATTCTTAACATTCATTACGTGCTATCATTTGCATGCACCGTATCATTTCGCGTGCATGTTTTATAAAAGTAGCTGCTGGGTCCACGTTTCCAAAATTCAGTAATTTTATTAATTTTATAAAATTTATGCATACTTTAATATTGGTAACATGTGAAAGAGTAGATAAATACATAACAAATTTTCAGGCTTTCACTATCTCATCTTCGATGCACAAATATATATATATATCTGTGTGTAAACAAATTAGCTGATGAATATAATTCTTCCGCTTTTTTATTTAATTTTGAGAAGCGATGACAAATGGAAAATTATTCTACAAATTTTAGCCACTTTCTTTCTCCATTAAGTTAATTTAGCAATATTAATCTAATTAATGCTATACAAAGACAAGTAGATGTTAAACTTAAAGAATAAGGGACTAATAACTTCATTAGCAGATTGCAGCTGTTGTTTTTGCAACTTTGAGAAGTGATAATTGGGCATTTGTGTGTTAATAATCAATTAAAAATGCACATTTTTGCAAATCTAAAGATGAGAAATGGAAGACATCAATTTGTCAGCATGGTTGAGTGCTTCGATGATTATCGATGGACAGTTCCGCATCACTAGCAAATTACAGTTGACCATTTTTTGCAACTATGAAGATTGATAGTAGACTTCTGAGTGTATTAATTGATCAAAGAACATGCATTTTAATTTGAACAGTGGCAATGAGACATTTCGCATTGTCAAACGATCAAAAGCGACAATTTTTGCAACTGCAGGATGATGATTTTCCATTAAAATGTTTGCCTCGCATATTACACCATTCGATCTTTTCGAGGATCACTAACTGGGGCCTAAAATGAAATCAGTAATTTTTTCGCAAATAAGGAAGTACTTGCGTTGCTTGACTCAACTTGTAGTTACTGTTACATCAGTTATGACCAGGGACGTTTCCCAGTTTTACAATAAACTGCCCTCCAAACATATGGTATCAATGGTAGTCGAACTTTATCAAGAACAATTAGCAGTAATTATCTTCTATGCTTTCAAAGCACCCTTCTCCTCAACTTGCTCCAACTGCACAATTGAAAATCTTTTTGGTAGAAAAAAGTCAGAGATCATTTACTTCATTTTGCGTTAATTGCGTTTATTTATATCTTTTATACCATTTTTCGTCTTATATCTTTTTCACGAAAAACTGTTCAAAACAATTTGTGTTTGTTAATCGACAGTATTTCGTATATCTTTTTCGTCAAGCAAAAAAGTATCACCACGAATGCCGCAGTGAAATTTAAACTTAAAAATACAAATGTATCAGGATTGGTATTTTCCAATGCGCTTGCCAAAACTGCTGAGCAGCCCAGTGCATCTTGAATTTCAATCAGATGCAGCAGACGACAGTGATTGTACATGGATCATCTCGAAAGGGACAAACGAATTTACCAACCATAGATTTCACTTATCGGTTAGTTAAGCTGTCTGTATACCTTTTACAGAAGATTTCTTCACAAAACCAGTCGATATGACATTGTAACTAGAACTTAACGTGGAAAGGTAATTTTCGAAATTTTCATGGTATCGAAATTTAGGAAACTCATTTCAAAAGAAATTAGCGCATTTAGTTTTGAAATTTGAATTCATTTTATCGAGTTTAAATATTCATTGCTTTCCCATAATTTGCAATTAAAATATTGCTAATAAATTGTTATCATTGGCATAAATTGGATGGTTTAAAACAGTTCATTACTATGATTGTAATTGCATATTTCTAACACTTTGATAAAATAAATATCATAATACTTGTATGATGTAAAGGCAAAATGAAAGAAATCTTTACTAATTCTAATATGTTTGGATAATTTTTACATTTATTTAGCGAAATATTCAGATACAAAGTTTACATTTTTGTAGAGGATAATGAAAATACACAAATGCTGAAATTTTATTCAAATTTACATATTAAATCTATGATTCGACACGTTTAAGGAAACGCTTCTATGTAAGGCTTAGAAATGATAAACGACTGATAATATTGTTTAGTGATAGATAATGTGGAGGATTGAGAATATCATGTATCGTGATTGAAGATAGAGATGTATCTGTATCCAATTTATGTTTTTCGCTATGGAATGTTTATTGCAAATATCCATTTGAAACCTTTACCAGAGAAAAAAAAAAGTGAGAACTCTTTAACTTTCGAGATTAGGATTTTTACATTATCCAAGAATTTGAAAATGATTTTAAGCCAAGCCTATGTCATTTTGCTACAAATTTTTTTATTACTGATAATAATACGGTAATAAAATGCTATCATTAAGACAGTATACGCTTACTGGAAACTGGTTTCTGGGCCACAAAATTTATTTTTTTGTCGAAATGAAGTTTGCTCCCATAGCTTGAGGTAAATCGGAAATTGGCTCAATTCTTATTCCATCAATATCACAAAATGTTCCGAGCGAAATGAATTCGGAAATATCTTCATTCATTTTCCGAAAATGATGCATGATCAATGGATTTATTGGACTCGTATTTCATGTTTACGCGGAATGCTTTCCCGAAAATGTTGATACTTCCGATACAAAGATATCTCTTAAGATGATGTACAAAGTAATAATTTAAACATCTAAATTATGCTTCAAAAGTTTCTTCCATAAACACAGATTTCTACCTTCTACTTTACCGGAAAAATAGAAACATGTAATGCACTCATCTGAATTTCCAAAACTGGTTTAGATTGTTATTCATAACGAAACCGAAGAGGAGCTAGTAATTTGATTAATAACGGATTACTGCTAACAATGAAACAGCGAGAGTGGAAAAATTATAATATATTAAAAACAATTTTCATAACTTATTAGCTTCCTTTAATCTGGAAGATATTACTTATTATAATTACAATTATGGCTGTAAAATTTAATCGCTTCTTTTATGCCCCATTGATTAAAGATAAATTTTCAGCGTAAAAATTCGAAAAATTTTTGGAAAAAGTGCCATGAACAGATTAGAGAAACGCTTGTTTGTATTATCACGTGAAGAAGATGTATTATTTCGCATGAGTATACTGCTCTAAAATTTTAATAGGTCGGTAATCTTTTATTATCCAGAAAAAGAAATCAGAATACATCTGTTTTTTATCACATACAATTGTGAAATCATGAATTTTTGAGCTCATATTTTATAAAAATTTTTCAAGCTTTCAAAAATTAGTTCGAACCAGAAATTATATGTCATTTAATGTCAAACATAATATTGGAACATTAGAAGAGAAATTGGTGAGCAAAAATTGTATTTAAATAGAAAATTTCTATTCAAATAGCGTACTCAAATATGGAACTTTAAAAAAAATGTAATAATGGCGCATGAAAATTAAAATTTAAAATCATGCATAAAAATAATAATGGATGTCACAAAAAAACTGAAAATATATTTGTCGATGTTTCAAAAGGAATCTGGTAATTAGTGTCATTTATCAATAATATCAAATATACCACATTTTAGCATCAAGTTTGAGAATACTGAAGCGTAATAAATTCATTTATACTATGTTTGGGATGAATTTCATATTTTAGTATTTGAGTATAGGTTTAAATCGATAATTTGCTTTTGTTAGATGTGATTGTGATTCAATTGCTAATAGTTCCGGCATGCGAAAGGCCTTATACTTCTGCATTGGATGGCGTTGTTGTCATGGTGAAAAGCAATGACATAAAGAGGGTATCGTTGTTCTCGTTGAGCAGTTCGAAAATGGATGATCGTTACGAAGGTTTCAACGATTATGATCACGCATATGATATTCAGGTAAATGGGGCATTTGCTTATCAAATCTTTTAATTATTTCTCAATTATTAAGTTTGAAATGACGATAGCAAAACGAAGGAATTTCCCATTTCAGTGATGTTTCATTATTTTAAGTAAACAAAAATTTTCCTGTGAAATATAAATTAAATCAAATTTGCAGAATGTCCTTGACGATCAAGTTTTCCAAGAAGCTGTAGCTAAATCAAGCTATGGTAGACGACCGATATCAAATGTTTTTTTTTAACTCTTCTCTATTTCAAATTGATCGTAGGATGAAGAAATTATTCCTTCTTTATCGAGGCATAGATTTGAAAAAAAAAATTACTTGAATTATTTTAATTTTAATCTTCAAATCAATTTGAATTGACTGAAACATAAATTTCGAGTAAACTTCAAACGATACGTTCGCACAAAATTTTTTGATACATCCTAAATAGATTGAAAATAAATTAGAAACAAATTTTATATTTTTAACAAATTTTTCAGAAAAGTCCAATGTCACGACTAGGAATCATACCTGCAACAACACCTATCAGTCGCGTTAATAATATAATATCAAGTCATAGATTTGGTCCTGATACAATGGGTGGTATTATGTTACGATCTTCCATCGGTTCAAGACGTAGAATTGAGCCAAGCGTACCAATGACCGCCGTACGAGGTGCTGGTTATTCGTCGGCTGGTCGAGGTACATTAATACTTTAAGTGAAATGATGCTAAATTTTTTTTCATATGTGTGAAATGCGAATAAATCTCTTCCACAGCTAATTAGGCTAGAATTCTTCCATCGATATTCCGATCAAAATTTGCTCTTGAAAATTTCCTGTTCTTTCCACTTATTTTTCTGGCCATAAGGATCTATAGTGGATGATGATGCATTATTGATTTATTTTCCTTAGGGACATCTTTCAATCCTTTAAAGATGAGCATGACGGAAAAAGTGCCCGAGATAAGTAATGAAGAAAAATGTCGTCAAATGGAGCAAAAAGTAAATGAGCTCTTGAAAGAAAGTATTTTTGCATGGGAAAAGGGCGATATGAAACAGGTCATTACTATTACTATTATTGTTATCATTGTTATAATGTTTATTATTACTTCATGATTATGCATTTGCAATAGGTATTAATTATTCTAATCAATCGATAATGCCTATTTTTAACTATTCTAACTTTAGGCTAAAATATGTTTCTCTGATGTTTAGCCAGGCTGTATTATAATTGCAATGAACAACAATGAATATTTAATTAATGAAGCAAAGCTTTTTTAAATGAAACTTTACAGGCACTTGAAAAAGCTAAAGAAGCGGGTCGACGTGAACGTACGATTGTAAAGATGCGTGAACAATTATCTATTGTAGAACAACTCAATCTAGATCTTACATTTACAGTTTTATTCAATTTAGCTCATCAGGTATGCGTAATAATTGAGTTTAATTTCTAATTCCATAAATACAATCTGCTTTAAATAATTGTTTGTGAGTTTTATGGGTTGGATTATTCTATTTTTGTCTTTAAACATTTCGAATTTAATTATTGAAATATTTTAGAAACAATAATTAGTGATAACAAATTGAAATAATTTTTAAAATTTAACAACTTACAGTATATGGCGAATAATTTGTTGATGGAAGCGTTGAATACTTATCAAATGATTGTGAAAAATAAAATGTTTGTGAATTCGGGTCGTTTAAAAGCGAACATTGCTAATATTTACTTCAAACAGAAAGATTACAAAAAAGCTATCAAACTTTATCAAATTGCTTTAGATCAAATACCAAATTCACAAAAAAATACCAGGTAAAATAATTTTACAATTTACAACGAATACATTAAACTATATGTGGGAGAGAGGGAGAGAAATAGAAAAAGGAAGAGACAGAGAAATATTATTGCTAAAGCTATAAATATTGTTTGTTTAATTTTGCTCTTTTTTCAAATTTTTTTGTGTATCCCAAATAATAACTGCATTTCTTTTGATGATAATTATTAATGGCAATGAAGAAATATTGATGAAAAAAATTTTTGCATTTATCTAAATTAATTTTTGACATGTATGCATATATTTCTTCCTTTATTTAATTTAAATCAACCCTTTCGTATCATATAATGTTAACTTTTTTATTTTACAAAACTGTAAACGAAAAAAAAAGAGAGCAAAATTTCGATTCAAAGAAGAAAAAAACGAAAAATTTGAAAATTGAAAGGAAAATGAAAAGTAAAAATATCTTTATAGGATCAAAATACTGAATAATATTGGTGTTGCATTTATCAAATGCGGTGAATATGATGAAGCAGACAGTACATTTGAGCACTGTATGAATGAAAAGGGTAATTATAATACGGCACTTAATTTTATTCTTACCGCATATTGCTTAAATGATACTGATAAAATGAAGGATGGATTTCAACAATTGTTGGATATACCACTTTTGATAGATGACGAAACGAAATATGTGGTTTGTTGGTTTTTTTTTTCTTTGTTTTTTGACTATTTTACTAATTATGCTACTAGTAGTAAAAAGTAATTGTAATGCTTAAAATTTCCAAATTATTATCAGTAACGAATGCATTCAAGCGATTCATTAATAGATAGTATTCTTCAATTGACTATATTATCAGTAATTGATATCGTCCAATGATTGATTGTTTTGATATCACTGATAGATATCATCCGATTGAAAAACTTCCCATAATTATAATGTTTAAGCTCTCTAAATAATCATCAGTAACGGATATCATTCGATTAACGGATATTATTCAATGACAGATATTATCTGATTATGTAATAATTTAAAATAATAAGGATGCTTCCAGTATTCATGATACTTCGGATCTGTTATTAAGTGGTTTTTAAAATATAAAAAATATATTTTAAAATTAATACTTCTGACTATATAAGAATAATGCATGATGTTTAATATGTGCCAAAATATGACAAAGTTTTCTTTAACTACATTAATTGGTTAGAATAAAAAACAAGAAATGAATTTTGCTTGCATATAAAAATCATCCAACAGGATTTCCTCTTTTCAGGACCAACAGGATTTCCTGATTTCGCAAATAATTAGCAATGATTCGTTAAAACAATGGGAGCGTCAACGACGGAACGTTGCAGAAAAAACAATTTTCATTGCTGCGAAAATTATTTCATCGGTTATTGCACCAACGTAAATTGATTTTTTCTCTTTTTTGTTCAATACTGAATTGAATTAGAATTTAAAGGACAAATTTGAATTTTATATGACTAAATAAATTTTGTTACTTTATTGCTATTTAACTTGACAGATACTGGAAGCAAAAGCAAAAAAATAGTTTTAATTTGATTTTCAAAAAAGGATATTAGCATTAAATAATCTTGCAATACGTATACATAGCATGGCTATATCCTACAGGAATCGTATGATTTTGAATTTGAATGACTTAGATGGAAATATTTAATTTAAATTCAATCGAACTAAACTAATATAATCTCGAACTGCATTCATCAAAGAAGTTTTTAAGATGAAAAATTGAAAGTTTCATTTAGGGTCATTTTTATAATACTAGTAACATTCTAGCTTATTTAAAACATTGTTTGTCAATTCTTCTATTTTTCTACCTTGATAAAATTTGATAAAATTAGAGTATCTGAGGGTTACAAATGGTGTGTGGAAGCAATTCGACAATCGGTCTATGCGCCATTGGCAATGGAAATTGAAATGAGCAAAGTGGTCGCATTACTGAAACAGGGTGATTTAATGAATGCAACAGAAGTATGTTTATTCTACACTTAAATTAATACACAACTAATTATCCGTAAGTCTAATGTCATGCATTGATCAAATGAAATGACTATCCCATTGGTCTTTTATAGCAATGAAAGGAAGCTTATCTAATAGGTTTTGGCCGAATAGAAGAGAATAATTTAAGCAAATTAATTTTAAGATTTAATTGCTTACGAAAAAATTTAGGTACTGGTGTCATTCAACAACAAAGAAGATAAGGTAACAAGCGCAGCAGCGAATAATCTTGCTGTACTCAATCTTTTAGTTAGTTCAAACTTTATCCATTTTTAGGTCCAAATTGATAAATTTAAATTCCATTTAAATGACCGTTCATTAATTCAAAAATAACTAATATATATTTCATTAATTGTCAATTCTTTAATCAAACACTATGGATGTGAGTTGTGTATTTTATCCTTAAAGCAATAATCCGAATTTTAATAATTGTTATCTACTTGCAAAAATTGTTTTTTCTCAATTACTTTCGTTAAGGAAGAAATGTAAATTAATTATAAACAATTATCTGTTATATTACATATCATTCTCTTCTAGCAAGGTGTACCAAAATTGGAAGATGCTATACAGTACTCTGAACAAGCACTTTCGGTTGATCGTTACAATGCTAATGCATTGGTAAATCGCGGGAATATTTTCTTCGTGTTAGGAGATCTGGATAAAGCTGCACAATACTATAAGGAAGCACTAAGTAATGAAGTAAGTTTAACAAATAAATTAGTAAAATTCTTCTATCATCCTTCTGATGATACCTTGATATTGTACTAACCAGCGGATATTTTAAATATTTGTTAATCGATCTGATCGCCAGAAAGTTGAAAAGAAAAAGACGATTCAATTTACTTAAACAATCAATTAAATCTGCTGTTTGGATTACTTTAAATTTTCGACTATTTTTTGCTCCGTGCTATTTTTGCTAGCCATAACTCACCTTAATTATTATTGATGTATCAAATGCCAAAATAATCATCCATACAAAATTTATTGAAAGTCCGTTCTTTGTACATTATACCTGTCGTTTTAATTAACACAATTAATTTGATGTAGTAGCTGGATTTACAAGGCAATTTTGAATTAAAAATAAAGGTTTATAAGGCAATTTAAAACGAAAAATGGGAAGAATTGTCCAATTTTTAGAATTTTTTCTTTCAAATTTTTAAATAAACATTTAAGGCATCATGTTTGCAAGCTCTTTATAATCTTGGCTATGTTCAACGTTTGCAAGGAAAGTTAGAAGCTGCATTAGAATGCTTTTACAAATTGCACAATATTTTGTTAAATAATGTTCAAGTATTATGTCAACTTGCTTTAATGTAAGTTATTTTTCAAATATTAACTTTTTAAATTTTTCGCTTTTTTTCTTCCTCTTCAATTATGAACCTTTTTTGCTTCAAAATTGTTGTCATTTAATTTGTAATTGTCTAGGCACACTAAAATTTTTACTAAATAAAAACAGAAATTCAGTATAAACCATTGTAAAGCAATGATTTAATAAACTTTGATTTGAAATTTTAAAAATTATTTTGGAAAAAAATAATCAAAAAGAAATCATGCTTATAATTTGTAAGTAATATTACGTACGTGAATTGCATACGTACGTTTTATGGTATTAATTTTATTATTAGCTTATAGATATGAACTGTTAGAGGATACGGCACAAGCAATCGAATTATATAGTCAAGCAAATAGCTTAGCTCCTACAGATCCTGCGATATTATCGAAGTTGGCCAATATTTATGATGCTGCTGGTGATAAAAGCCAAGCGTTTCAATGTTATTATGATGTAAAATTTTCGAGTTTTTCGCTTTTTTTTTGGAGAAATACTCACCAAAATATTTTAAAAATTGATGAGGGAAAAAATTGGATTTGAAGAAAATTATCATTTAATAATTACAATTATGAAGTTTGAATAGAAACTATGAAATATATAAATCGTACAACTATAATATATTCAAAAAATCCGATAATCCTGATTTATCATCAGGATTATGAAATTATTCGATAAAGACTGTCTTTCTGAAAGATACGTACAACACCATCATGTACTTTATGATAAATAGTGAAATGTCCTTGATCAGTCTTAATAATCAGCCAAATTTCTAGAATCCCACCTTTTTCCTTTTAAACCAATGATCGAAGGTTAAAATTAAAAAAATTAAATTTGATTTGCATTTGCTTGAAATTCGTATCAATTACTCGAAAATATAGTTTTATCCAAGAAATAAAATTTTAATCTTTAACTTTTTGATTAAATTCTAATTACGAATGCCATGTTTGATCTAAGTACTTTGATAAGCAGAAAAAAGAAAGTGTTTGAAATATAAGAGGAATTTGTTAGAAAAAGTTATGGTAATTTTAGAGTTATCGATATTTTCCATCTAATATTTCCACAATTGAATGGCTTGGAGCATATTATATCGATGCACATTTTCCGGAGAAGGCAGCAACTTATTTTGAAAAAGCTTCTATCATGGAGTAAGTAATATTTGGCCGGAATAAATTATATTTTCCATAATTTGTTTACTTTACTTTGGGTAAACAGGAAAGATAGAAATCTGTTTATGGTTCTAATTTCAATTATCAGATCCTCGAATCGTGTAGTTCTTTTATAAGTTTTAATTTCAAGCATCAGATTCTAGAATTGTAGCATTCTGCAAAAGTTTTGCACGTATTCATTTTGTTATCTCCTTGTTAGTTTGACTAATGCTGATATTTTATAAAGATAGAAAAAAACGAATTCAGGCCAAATGAGATTAAATGGCAATTAATGATGGCATCATGCTTACGACGTTCCGGAAACTATCAAAAAGCATTTGAATTGTATCAACAAATACATGGAAAATTCCCGGAAAATATCGAATGTTTGCTTAACCACACTTATCTTTGCTATCTGCTGTTCATATCATTTCTATAAAGCTTAAAATTTACCTGCTATAACTGAAAAAATGAATTTTATAATTTCGACTTCAGGTTTGAAATTTCTGGTAAGAATATGTACCGATCTTGGAATGCCTGAAGCTAAAGAATACATGGAGAAGGTAAAATAGCATTTATGTTTATTTAGTGGACATGAAATTTTTTAGTATTGGAACTATTTGTTTTTTATCTTCTCTTTTGCTCAACTCTTCCCCTCCCTGAAAATCCAAAATATTTAAAATTTGAGAGCAAAATAAAAGCTAAATTATTCATTCATATATAATCAAACAATTTTCTGATCGTTTATTGCAATTTTCAATCAAATAAAGTAAAAGAGAACAGTACTAACATCAACTAACTTCAATTAACATGTTTAATTAATCTTAATTATTCGTAAGGACAATTAATGGCATCATCATGATACTATTAATTATTGGTTATTATTTAAGTTGCTAACCTTCTAACTAGCAAGTTTCCATCCCTTTTTTGTTGTATTTATTTTCATTTTTTCAGCTATCAAAGACAGAAAAAGTGCGCCAATTAAGAATACAACGTGAAGTAGATTCTAGCCAAGGAAGACATTATGCACCGTTAATTCAATCAACCGATAATCTTACGCAAGGTAATTCACGTACGTCACCGTAATCAATAATATACCAATTGTATGTGTTATAACATTTAAAATTGTAATTTTTTCAAAAAATTTGCATCAGTAAGATAGTGAAACAGATTATGCAGGATTGTTCGTCTTATACTGTCAAAAAGATTGAGATAGTAGTATTATTACTTATTATTATTACTACTACTAGTAGTAGTAATAATAATAAGTAATAATGCAATAATGATTAATATAATAATAATAATAGTAATAATAATAATAAATAATAGTAAATAATAATAAATAAAGCTAATTCATAGTAGCAGTAGCAGTAGAAGCAGTGGCAGCAACAATAGTATAATACAATGTGTCAATTATGTACAGTATCAATTTACTATTATTTAAATTTAAGATCAACATTTTAATTAGCTTCCTTAATTTGTATCACGGTTTGGCGGATTGTTAGTGTAGTGGTTTCGAAAAGTGGTAGTGGTTGAACGTGTCGAAGTTCGATTCCCTATGTCATCCCTCACTTCAAGAATGTGCAATGATGCTTCAATCGACTTTCGTTCTTCTGAACTAATTTGAGGAAATTTCTCCGGTATAAACTGAGCACACTTCTATATGCTGATATGGTTGGGATCAAACTTTGGTCCTCAATGTTAGATGCACTTTAACCCTTGTAAACGTGACAGGAAATAGGCAGTTATCTCGAATATTCTTATGCGTATAAGTCTTAATTTGTGTCTTTTACATTAGGTATTGGACGACCCAATTCACGCTCACAACTGAAAACAGCAAGCGTTCATTTAATGGCCGGTGATGATGAACAGTACCACGTTTCACGCCGAGAAATGAGTATATCACAAATTATTGTGAATAGTCTTTATAAATTATGTACATATTTATCAAACGATTTACAATCTAAAGATCGAAATTTTATTAGTTATGGGATTCCAGGTCCAGCTGATTATGCTTACAACGATCCTCTTGGACCAGCACCACCTCGACCACGAACAGGTATACGACGTCCAGATACCGGAAATATGGAATCCTTTGAAAATGAACAATTCGATGAGTCATTATTACCTGAGTAAATGGAGAGCGAACCGATTTCCTGTTAAATGCAGCATTTCCGCTCGATCTGTCTCAGCTTCTTTCAATTATCCCACCTATCCACCAATTTTAGATGAAACATATAAAATAAGAAATAAATATCCGCCAGTGCTACTCTTGCTACGTTGAACTTCGACATTTCATTTTTTATCACTTTCTTTATAAAATTTTCAAATTTTTGCACTTTTTGATAGAGGATAAAATTTAATAAAAAAGTGCTTTTAGGAATATCTTTGGGGGAATAATGAAAATGAAAATACATTTTTTATGTGATGCTTACAGACAAACACAAATTTCAACAGATGTAATACAAACATTTCATTTCATATATTTACATCAGACGCAGAAAAATTGCGATGCGAAATAGTTGAACATAGATACTCGAGGCATATGCGTAAATTTGAAAAAACCGGTGGAAA
The DNA here is from genome assembly GCA_013365325.1 of Dipetalonema caudispina. Lineage (NCBI taxonomy): Eukaryota > Metazoa > Nematoda > Chromadorea > Rhabditida > Onchocercidae > Dipetalonema > Dipetalonema caudispina. Next base: position 32,833 of record JABVXV010000421.1, on the reverse strand, counting down.
ATGAAGCTTATAATCCTAATATTGTTGCAAAATATAATTAATAGTTTTCTACTTGTGTTTACTAAACTCAATCTGCAGCTTACACATTTTCCAAACGTTGGAGAATCTTGAGATCAGTAATCAGAACTGTTCGAATATTCTTTAAACTCTTCTATTAATTATAAGGCAATTACCAACACAAATTTTATGAGGCTGAAATCGTCTTACTTTAATCCATTAGTTACAGGTTGTAGGTAGTATAAAGGGTGTCTTTAAAAATGTAAATCTAATGCAAATGCCCCACTTCATTATGATATTTCCGGGGAAAACTAATTTCATATCCATTTACATTAAGTTTGTATTACTAAAGGTACTACTAAACCGATAGCCTATAACCAATCATCAAACTAAATCAGCAATAAGCACTTCAAAATTCTAATCAAAAAGAATTAGAAAAAAGTTAAAATTATGCTGATCATTAACACAAAAGATTGTTCAGGCTTTAATGGTAACACTGTTTACTGAATCATAGCCAGTAGTCAGTGTTTCTTAGCAGTTATTTCAGATTTCCCCTATTCTTCACTACTTCTCTCAGCTTCAATAGTCAGAAGGACCATTACAAATATAATTAAGTGCCATCAAAAATCTGATTTCATTCAAATGCTTCGTTAAAAGAAGACTGACAATCATAAAAATATATTTCATGTAATAAATTTGAAAAATTGGCACTACGATGGAAGCTTCTTGATTTATCATTTCTTCATCATGTTACGTTCAGATTCTTCCCTCAATTCTTTCTCACTGATATAACGAATTTTATGCTTTTCCGTATATTCTTGCAATTCTTTCCCTTTTTCTATCAAATTATCCTTCATTGAGTTGACTAATGCATCCAGCTGAAAGAATGTGATGTTTTGCTTGAATTTAATCTGATTATGTTTTAAAGAGAGCTTAATATGTTTCAGCTGTAGTCCAACGAGGTTTTGTTTTTTTGTTTTGTTTCCACAATAAAACTGAACCAATGAATAATTCGAAGACAAACGCACTATTAGTGAGCGATATTTTAAAGAGAGAAGTTCCAAATTATGCAATTAATCGAACACATTCCGTACATTGCAAAATCTTTTTTTAAAAAAAAAGGATAGATATAATAAAGCACAATAATTTCATCCGAAGAAAGTTAACAAGTAATTTTTCAATATTTTAGAGGGAAACCGCCTGCTAGTGATCACTTCTAACTTCCTTAACTTATCATGATGGTAAGGAATCAAAAATCATTTCATCAAGCTTTACTCTTCCATGCTTTTCAATTTGATCGAGAAAACTTATCTAGAAGAAAATCATAGCATTATGAATACGGATACATTGTAACTACGCCATTACCAAGGAATCGGGTATGCCTTGTCAGAAATCAAGAAGCCAGAGTGAAGCTATAACACTACCTCTCGATTTATACTGATACAATGTATGATAATTAAACCATATCTCACAATTACTCATGGCTATAGAATAAAAATTTATGTAGCAAATTCAACAAATTTTCATGTATAAATAATGCATGCCAGCAGAATCGGTAACTTATCATAATAAAGGACTTACATTTTGTAATGTTGATTCCAATATGGGCAATACGGTTTTAATATCATGTTGCACTAATGTCGTCCCTATCATTCGAAAGCACTTTCTATCACCTTCCATTTTTCTTAACACTTGCAGAACACGCCTATAACGTCTTCTTTAATGTTTTGTTAACCATGGTTATCAGGATATCAAGATTTCACAAGCCAAAATAAAATAACGGAAGTATGAAATGAAGCAAAAAAACTTTAAAAGTTTGACAAAGAAAAGAAAAATTTATCAGCCAGGACGGAAAATTTTAAATTAAAGCAAACAGGAAAACTCAGTTTTACAACAATTGTTGCCAAAAAGCTCTTCAACCATCTGTAAACGTTTCCGTAAAGGTAAATCAATATTCATGACTAATTAAGCAACTGGAGAGGAAGGATATAAAGTAAGCAGATGCTAATAAAGCTCTGCTGTGATCTTTTCTCTGAGATTAGGAAGATGCTGTGCAGTAAGGAATATGACGGAAATAAATTTAAAGAGTAAATCAATGAAAGCTAAGGTATATTTTAAACCTTAGGCTGACTTAGTTTTCGAAAAAAGCAAAATGATTACTCATGTTCACGTTTGTCATCTTCTACTCGCGTTAACTCCAGAACGATATTTTTTTGCTGCTCACGGAGTTGCTGTAAACCAGCAATTATCGCGTTTCTATCATCTTCCATATACTTATCTTTGTCCTTCGTCGCTATACTTTTGTCCTTACCATTATCTTTGGATTCTGCCGATACTTCGAATGACATAGCAAGAATTACTGAAAATTTGGGGACTTCAATCAAACTCCTTCGGAAATATTCCAGCTTATGAATCATTCAATTTTGAAATCAGATAAAGAACTGTCCACTTGAGATAAGCGAAAAATTGGAATCCCGTAATTCTCAAAACAGTGAAAAATATGGTATTAAAAAATAGGCTGCGACCTAAGTTCATAAATTATTATTTCATTCTCACATGAATCAAATTTATTCGCAATATATAGCAAAAACCAAAGAAGATATGCAAAACTCTGCCGCAAAATAATCGAAAAACTGAATTAATCAAAGAGTACATAGAAAAGATCAGTAAAAACAAAATATCACAGTAAACAGCTGCTGCATAAAAGTCTGCAAACTTATCATCAACCACCTTTTTAAAGCCGTTTTTTCAATTCATCTAAATTTTTTTTATAGAATGATTTTGCTCGGTGGGATAATTCGAGAACGGTTACTGAAACACCTATATTGAATATTTTGACATATTTCCTTGATTTTCAAAATGACAGCATCTTACCAAACGTCCGAAAAGTTTAAGCAACGTTTTCTGGAATGTAACATCACAGTGTATTGAAATACAAATAGTATTTTTCCACGAGAGAAAAAGGGACTTTACATTTAGGATCGCCTATATATTTTCTTCAGAAATAAGAAACAAACATGAAAATAAAGAAAACAGTGATGAAACCTCTAAAGCAAATAAATATAAAGTATGCGTTGACCTTTGGTCCATGACCTCGATCCTTAACACTAAATTTTAGCTTAAAGTAATACTCCAGAAAATCACAGATACAATTTATCCATATGAACACAAATAACTTAAAAGATTTTTTTGAGAAGTAAAGAAGTAAGCGAGAAACTATGGGAAAAATAAGGATATGCACAAAATTACAGTGAACGTTATCTCGTAACCACGATATAAACATCTATAAACGAAGGCACTAGCCTGAGGCACAGCTACTTTACAAACATTTTAAGAGATTTTTTATCAGTGTACTGAAAAATTCTAATTACAACCTGCGGAAGACTGTATAATTGACTTCTTTTCTTGAACAAATGTTCAAAATCATTGCTTCAATCCATATTAAGCCTGAAGCTATTAAAAAAAAAGTATCACTACTAAACCATACAACATTTGATAGCCGTACTTCATCTATATTGATCACTGACTTATACTTTATCTCTACTATTCACTGGCTTTTACAATATATATTTACCCCAAAACGATGAATCAGAATTTACATTGACTATTGATGAAAGATAATGGCTTGAGTCAAAAGATGCAAAAAAGATGATTACATAATAGAAAAGTTGTTTGCTGTAACAAACTTTCCAAACCGCTGCAAAATTTGAAATTCATTAGTGTTCCGGAAGCCAATGGTACTTTTCAATACAGTGAATATCACTTATATAGATCACAGAAATAACAAAATGAAACTGATCGCGTGAAATTCAAAAACAAAAGAAAGGAAATTATAAAAATGACATACTTCGAATTCAGTGAAATTCAACATAAAGAACTTAAAGCCATCAGCTTTGACCGACAATCGTTAAACCTTCTGAATATCACTAAGAGAATTGTGCAAAAATAAATTGCGCTCATGTTGTGAAGATAGGGATTCGGAACGATGACAGACAATCTGATATCGGCAAACAGCGATCATGTTTCGATAATATTGAAGAACATCACATTGAAAGACTGTATAATCTAGGCAATAAACCCCAAATCAAGGCTTGCTTTAGAAGACACAAGAAGATCACCATATTTTGGATAAAAATTTTAATTCCTAGACCATTCAAATATCTCTAAAAGCAATAAAATGGCAAGGAAAAACTTACTTTGAGCAACAGAAAAATTTTCCCTTAGAGGATCGACCTACCTCCAGTCCCCTTCCCACCTCCTTTAACATTCGATTATAATATGCTTCATGCTTCTGGCAACTGGATCAATCCATACTGATCAGCAGTTTGCAATAGTTCACAAAAACGAGGTGATTCGACTCCCAAGACATACTGACATGTATGAGGTTCCAACAAGTAAAGCGTTACAGCCGTTTGACTTCCTTTCGATATTCGACAACGAATACGTACTTCAACACTTCTAAAATTGTACCAACTTGATTTTTTTATGCTGAACTAAAACTCAAGAAATGTTACTCACATTTAAATATAGCTGAAAGAGAAAAAATGTGACCTGTGAATATTAGCCTTCTCGCAAAATGCGCCACCAGCATACAAGTGTGAAACCTGAGTTACCTGACCGTCAATCTAAAAACGACAGAGATGCAATGAAACATTCTGAATCAAAATATTTATCTAGTCATTTACTGCAACGGAATAGTCGACCAAGTGAACTCAAGGCTTTTCCATGCAATAACTTATCTTGCCATTAGATTTGCAAAAATTTATACTCCTTTTACTATTTCCGACAAAACTGTGACACTGTCTTCGGTTTAATTAGATCATGAAGGTTATCATCTCAGTGCAAGTGAAAAAAGTAACCTTCAACGGTTTCTTCTGAGGATTATCGTCAATCCAATGTTTATGTATATCGAGGTTGAAAAGACCTAGCAGGATTTCAGTTCGTTCACCATGAGGATTGTCATGAAACTGTATTACCTGCAAAATTTCCATTTTCACTATTCATCATACTTTTATTTATTAGTTTTAGCGATTTAGACAGTCCCTGTTTTCAATTTAATTAGTAAAAACCAATGAAAATCACATTTGTTGTAGAATTACCAGAACAAATCTTTAACCTATCGGTAAACTTACGCTTTTCCCGAAACAAAATTCGTATTTCCACCATCCCATCCCACCACCATATAAACAGTGTTTTCCATTTAGCAAATATCTATTTTCCTGAAGCAAACTATCCATATCGATCACCGGTTTTTCCGATGGAATTGTTGTGGATACTGTAAAGGAAGCGAAAAATGGATACAAGTGGAAAGAGATATATTAAACAATACAAGAACACAACAGTATTTAACAAAAGTTAATAAAAGTTGCTGAAGAAATATCTAGATAAATATTCTTTTGACCAGCTAATTATCATCATGACAAGTAAGCCTACCATGTTGTAAGCTGTCAGACCTTGGTGACGCTTGCTTGGCTATAATAATTGTTGCAGCCAGTTCATCATCATAGTCTTCGTTTTCCTCGTCTTTTTCATTAGTGTCAACCTTTATAGGTTTTTCAAGTTGCAGGGTTGATTTATATTCCTGTAAGAGACATGTTCTATAAAAAAAATTACGATTCGGATAAAAACAGGATGGAAAGCAGAAAATATCGCAAACTTGATAATAAAGAGTATTATCTAGCTAAGGTTGGGAAGAACATTTAAATCCCAATTCGAGAATCACTGATTTTCATTCATATGTAATCAAACCTACTCTTTCCATTGTTGTCTCACTTTCCCTTTCTAATTGCAGAAGTTGCTTTGGCTTGGGATACTCCTTATGTGGGTCTTTCGAATAACAAACAATTTCGTGGTCAATAGTAGGCAATGGCCGAAAAGATGGATGAGAGCACAACTGTTTGGTAAATACGACCATTTCATAAGTACACGAAGATGTTTCAGCAAAAGAATATATTTGATCTCTTGCATCCTGAAAATATTTGGAAATTAAAGTATATAGTTTCATAAAATACACCACCCGATAATTTTTCTTTAAAGCTAAATTATGTTTACAAATGGATAAACAAAATTTTTTTTAGGAAGCGGTTCCAAAAGATTCCTTTACTTAGATATTTTGAAACTTTAACAGAATGGGTGTACAGACCAGATTGCAAGCGTATATAACAATCGTACTCCTTGGTTTTCCAGTTAAATCACAAACGGTTCCCTGTCTATATACGACTGGATAATATGGCTGCACTTTATTATCAATTTTGCGTTTTGGTGGATTCATTTCATCGAAATTTTTATCATCCTAAAAAAAACTGCGAGTTGAAAGTGCGATCAAGACGTATTCTTTCTGCAAACATCAGTGAAATAGTAACGAGCACGAATGATTCGATTTCTAGGAAGAGAGAACTTGTACATGCGTTCCCACTTTTTTAACAATGATGGTTTTTCACCGCTAACATGAATGTAAAAAGAAATTCATAATCCCCTGGATAGAGAACAAACATAGTGAAATGAGAAATGAGTTAGTATATCTCTTAAAATTATGCCACTATTAATCCACTGACCGCCTGATCACAACAGTAAATTTACGCTTAAACATAAAAAGAGACAAACCGCAATAATTACAGCAATAACAATTAGGAAAAAAAAGTTGAAAATGGTACCAATTTGGATTGCTCACGACCATAATTCCCTAAATAATATTCATTTCTAATATTTCTTTGCGTTTCTCTGTTATCATGATATTGCATAATATAGCGCCCATGGCATAACTCATATGTCCAATATACATCCAGCCAATATGAGCATACTCGATTATCATACAATGACTGAATAAGTTCAGCTGGTGAAGGCCCCACATACGGTTGCACTGCTTGTTTGCTCTAAAAAAGAAAAAAAAAAAATTCAAAAATCACCACTATATCCATCATTCAGAGATTGGAATTTCTCGCACTTCAGTACACACCTCTAGAAAACGCGAAAATAATGAAAGTACTCCAGATATTTACAGAAAAATGACGAATAAAATTCTAGAAGTTTTCATATCTAACAAAACTGCTTATATCTCATTTTACATCCTACTTCCTTTAACGAAATTCCAGTATTCAGAAATAACCGAACAACTATAAGAATTATTAAGCAATTGTAGCTAAAGTGTATGGAAATATACCACAGCAAAGCACAAATCTAACAGACAAACAAAGTTTAAGTCCCACAACTTCAATTTCAAATTTGCAAAAAGATTAAATTCTTCTTCTTTAATGCCTCCAAAACACCGCATCAGCAAAGGTGCAACCTAAGAGAAAGGTACCAAGTAAAAAAAGCCTTAATATAGAGAAGAGCACACCTGCGTTGGAATGACTGGTAGCGTACAGAGATACTTTTCATCATTACCACTCGTTATGTGTAGGTACGGTTGATTCGTCAACCAGTCATCTTTAACATCAACAAGGTATTTTGGTGTTGCCGATTTGTCTTTCCAGTCTATCCTAAATGTTTCGATTCAAATTACTGAATCACAGTAATTCAGTCTATACACCAAATTTACCAAGATTTAAGTTAATACTTTTACCACGTCCATAATATCACCTTACGTCATATATTAACTTCGGTATAAATCTCATAGATGTATTTCGATGTCACGCTTTTTAACTTCCAATTTATGCTGGTCATTTCTGGATTCAGGACCTATCTATTGAATCATGCTAAATATCTGTACCACGTCCGTCAAAAACCAAATCACCAGACCATCCCTCATATACGGAATTGTATTAATGCCGAAACTTAATTCGTTATCTACAAAATAATTTTTTGAAAGCCTCAAACCTAAACAAAACTGATTCATCGACTGCTTTATAAGCTAAACATAGCTTGATACCCTGTTGAAATAGCAATAACAGATATGTAATCAATTCCAAGGATGACATCCTGAAAAGGAAAATGACACATTATCCGGTAACCAGGAATGAAAAATATCCGAGAAGCTACCGGTCAAGAAAAAGTGGAGTGAGTTTCGGAAATTCCACTTTACTGCACGAATCCAGATGAATTTTTGATAAAAGCACAAAGTACAAGAATGGTACTGCAAAATCAAAGAATGCATAGACAATATAGATCGTTTGTGTAAACTTTTATGAGCACGTAACAAAACACGAATAAACGAACGTACAGATGTGGAGGTATACCAGAAACGCCACCAAAATGACAAGACCATAAGCAGTTATTATAACCTAAATCGGAGAAAAAAACTATATAATCAATGTATAATCGATGATTCAGGTAACAAACATGTAGTTTGTACTTCTTACAATGTGCAGCCTAATTGATTAACGAATAATATGACATTGATATATGTAAGTAACGCAATGTGAAGCGTATGCAACTAATTTTTAAATGATTTCTTCATAATTAACGTAACAACAACACTATATAAAATCTAAGTGAACCTTGGGTAACTTTTGGTGTCAAGTAATTTACTGCTGAAGCAACATTAAAAATTATACAACTAGCATGATATAGGACTTCACCCATGCAATTGGCATGTTATATAAAAAGAAGCCTAGATAAAAAGACCCCAACTATTTCAATGACAACATTTTGGCTAACCCCAAATTTCCATATCATTTCCTTTCTTTCTTACAACTCTTGATCTCTTGATACATTATATTTCAATAATGTCATCTCTATTTTCTCATTATCCCTAAAACTATATCATTTACCCTCATTCTTTTCTACAATTATTTCAACGTCTTTTTCACATTATCAACTCCTAATGTCTCTTCCACTACAACAGTCTCTAAACATTTGAAGTAAATTTTTCATTCTGTTATACGAAATAACTCCTAACAGATATATCGCATAGTGAGATATTCTTCAACGTCGATATATCTTCACTTCCCGTAGTATTTCGTCTCTTTTGTTCTATCTTCTTCAAACTACTATGTCATTTTTACCTGAATGCGGAAGTCTCATCAAATTACGGCAAATAACGGAATTCCGTTTGGTAGAGCATAAGACAGGTAGAAATCCGACCACGTGATGACAGCGTTAACAATCGACTCCTGATGGGATGATATTATTGCATATCGTATGGAAACCGGAAAGACGGAGAATCGATAGACGGTTGAAAGACATTTATGATTTTTGGAGTCCTTTTGTTTGAGCTTAGAATATGGGAGAGGAAAGGATTAGATGTCCGTAATGCATATACCGGGTTCATCAAGAATGAAATTGAGCAGGTTGTTCGAGATTAAATACAGAATGCATTAGGAGGAAATTAGACATCAGGAAAGAATTCAAGGAAGAAAGTGTTAGACATCCGAAATGAATTTTCGAATAGAGAGAAAGTTAAAATTATTGCTATTATGAAATGATTTGACAGTTGTCATCGTCTAAAGGAAAGACAAAGAAGGAGAAAACTGGAAATGAATGATACGACTCTGTTGGCTACATAATGTAACATAGTAATTAAGAAATAAATTTCAAATTTTTAATACCTTTCCTTCATCCTTTTAATCTTCATTTACATGAATTTATATTGTGAAAATGAATGACCTAAGGATTGATTAAGTCATGTAAACTAAAATAAACAGATGTGGTGGTAGTAAAAAGAACTACTTTGCAAGTTGGTCATATCTTAGAATAACTAATATTTGAATTTTTTACGCAGCAAGTTTTTAGTTTATTTACAGTGAGAATAAAAAATTCCTTCACAACCACTACGGGAAGGATTATCTATTGCTCTTGTTGGTACCATTCATTTCCGCGATATTTGTACGTTGCCATGCATCATTATCGGTGTGGCTATGAAAGAAATTAATTTTTTCTTCCAAATCTTTATAATAATTGCAGGAGTTTATCAGGGTTTTGTTTCTTTTTGATTATCTTTCTTAACTTATTTTTTATTGACGACAAAAACGATGCCAAGACGTCGGATATGTAATGATGATGACGATGATTTGGATAGTGAAGTAAGTTGTTCTCCAGCCAAATCGTCGATTTCTTTTTTTTCTTTCTTCTTTCTTCTTAATTAATTGAATAGGAAAGTCAGAACAGAATGTATGAGCTAAACTTGAATCTACCTTTAGCAATGTAAATTAAGAACTCCTTGTATTTTGAATGATTACAACTTAGTCTAATCTTTATCTCCTATCTCTTGTGAAGGTCGATCGAACATTCGATGCTTTGGAAAAAGATAATCGACGTGGCTCACGCCGAATATCGGCAGTACTACGTACACAGAAAGATGAGGATGAGGAACGACAAAAGATTTTGATGGATATGAATGCTAGATCTATTGAGAAGGGTATACCTTGTTTAATAGTTTGTTGATAAGCCTTCTTTAAATGTTCTAGGGATTTCCGACAGAAAAAATATCTAGATTAAATTTTCAATATTTTAAGCTGGATTTTATTACTTCTGAATATTAGTTGAAGTTTAGCTCCTTTCTCCGATTTTTCAAATTTCACTTAATGCTGTGAGTTTAGAAAATCCAGCGAAAGATGAACGTTTGTTGGAAGCGATGAAAATTGCTGTTACAAAAGCCAAGCAATTGGCAGCGCGTGCTTTCCAAGAAGATCTTATTGATAGGCTGCCGAGTGTTGTTGAAAAAGAACCGCTATATGTTGGTGTCACACTAATTTTTTCGCAGGAACTTTGTTTTCTCGTTTGCATTTTCATGCGAAAAATTATAGCAAAGTCGTAAACTCTTACATAATAAATTTAAAAGACGAAATTTTTAAAAATTTTCAGCAAGCCGGATCTTTACTCGATGCAAGTGCACGAATTTATTCCTTTCGTGTGGATGCTACGCATTCAGAGGCATACGATGTTCGATCAAAGCTAGGGGACAGTAAGTTAATTCTTATTGAGCTTCTCTTAAATGGAGGAAGTTTCTAATCAGAAATAAAATTTTCCAGAATCTCAATCTGATAACAATAGAAATGGTAAGAAAGATACCTCACCCGATGGAGGTGGTGATGATGATGGAGGGATGAATTCAGATAATGAAGGAAGTATTGACAAAAAGGTGCATTATCCATTTTTCCCCATTTATATGTATATATATATATATCAGTTTCTCCGATCTGCTTTGCTAAAAAATGCGGTGTTGAGAATTTTTATTACCGTAATCCTCATATTCATAGATTTTAAATTTTATCACCGTTAATGGTGGAGGTCTTTTTTGTTAATTCTCTTATCTCTTTTTGAATTTTCTTCCAGGAAGGCAAAGATAAGGCGAAGAAAAAAGGAGAAATGGATGAAGGCAACAGTGATTCTGATGTTGATTTGGAAGATGGTTCAGCTAAAAAAGATGATGTCTATGATGCAGATGATCTTCCGATTTATATTGATGATTCATCTTCTGGAACAGACGATGAACAAACAATATTAGAAGCTAGTGAGATTGTGAAGAAGTTCACGAATAGATACAATAAATCTCACGAAAACTGTATAAAAAGAAGAGCGAAGGTAATATTCCGGGAAAAATGTATTAATCTAACTTTCGAATGCAAATACTTCTTTGTTGAATTTTACCTCTATGCGATATAAATTGATAAAATAGAACGACTAGTACAACTGATGGCCCAGCCAGCAATGGCATTAAAGTAAATATTAAAATAATCATCATCAGTAACATTTTTTCTGGTGTTGATATTTATTTGTTTTATTCTTTTCCCCATCCCATTTTTGAAGAAGGCAATTCAGTAATTTTCTAAACAGTTCTGATTTGATTGTTAGCATCACTGTCCCGCGGTAACAATCACATTGATGCATGATTGTTTGTCCGTATAAAACATTAAGATTTTCCCAAGGAACTGCAAGATTTCGTTTTTTGTTCATGATAATAGATATTGTAAGGAAAGTTGATACATTATAAGTGAGACCTTATAATCCTTAGATCTTTCTTAATCTAACCGAGAGAAATTTATTAACTGCCAACAATATGGACGGAATTTGTTAAAAGCGTATTTTGATGACTAAATGTGATTTCAGGTACCGATGGTTGTGTACGATTCATCCGAACTAAATGACACTGAAACGGGTGCCGAATTCTGTAGTCACTTGTACAGTAAGGCAACGCATAACTTTGATGAGGGGTCATCAAGTGGCCTTTTGATGCAAAATGCTGTTACAAGCAAATGTGGGCGTCGTTACATGATGCATAATAACTGTCGATGTATTCGCGATCCATGGAATGAGAGAATTGAGGGCGAAGATTTACACGAAATTTGGAGTTCGTTTTTCTGAAATATTTAAATCTTTCATTAACTCTTCCAGGTTTTTGTTGTTATTTATTCCTATTGTGAATAAGTACTGTTTTCTGTTTTTAAAACTTTAAATGTCTAAAAATGAGGCTTATGTAATTCCGTTATCGACTTCTGCATTTTCCGTGTTTTGTTATCAGTCGTAAAACCCTCTTCATTGTGGCTAAGGAAAAAAAAATCTAATTTAATGGAACGTACGCTTACATTTTGAAAAAAAAAAGAACTCAATACTTTGGATTACACCATTCTACACCAAATATCTGCTGAAAATGTATAATTACGTGAGTCATTGATATAAACTGTTCGATGTTTTAGAAGGTATCGAAGATGCGGAAAAGCTTGGACCATCAAATGTTGCTGGTTTTATAAGTAATTTACATGACGATGAACATATGTCGACATTATCACGAGTATGTTTTCAAAGGTGTTGCTTTCTGGGAGGTTTTCCTTTGTTAATTTTAAGAAATAAAATTGAATCATCAGAATTCGAACTTTAGAAGTTTTAAGTTTTACAAAATTCGGTTTTGATCTTTTGCTTTTGTTGGCTATAACTGGCAGGAAGATGTTTGGGACATATTTTTGGAGCAGTTAACTATTTTTGCAGAACACAAGTGTCAGTCAGGAAACAACAGCTTTTATGGATACAACGGCAAGTACTAGTAGCATGCAGTCAATTCAAAAAAATGTAGAAGCTGTGTTGGAGGAAGCACTTCTTGAAAGTGGTAGTAAAGAATTGTTTCGGTGGAGAAGACAACTACAAAAGAAGCTTAGCATGAATTCTGGACAGTTCATCGCTTTGCTGGTTTTTTTTTTTTTTCATAAATTTTGGTTTATTTTTTGTCCACTAGCATATTTAGTCCTTCTGTTTTTCGAGACATTTTTCGGCCTAATGATTTTGTAAAGATGCCCTTCGATGTCCAAAAAGATGAAATTTGGTTAAGTTCATTTTTTCGGAGTAAATTTCATCAGGCCAATCCAGTTACTCTAGCGGCTTTTAGGCCCACTCCCTGCGAGATATGGATGCATTCGTTCGGCGAAGTTTCATTCGACAAGCCGTAGTTCCAGCGAAAAAATCATATATTAATAGAATCGCTGATGCAAAAAGTGGTTTGACATATGCACCAATAGCTGATGAATTGGAACCATTCGAAGAATCGATGTGTTGGAAAATATGCAGGATGAGGTTATACATTAGTTACTTTATCCTTTTCATGCCAGAAGTACGATATAAATAACATAATTATGTAAACTTGCTTTTGAAATAAGTATGTCCAACCAATTGTATTTTCCATAAAAATCGATGCGTAAACCTGATTATCATGTATTGAGCAGATTTAAAGCACTGAGGGACTTGTGTTCAGGAACTTTAACAGCCAAAGGAAACCTCGCTGATTTGACTGCTCATAGTCGTAGGAACAAACATGAAAATGCAACAGCCGCTAGATATATTAAACAAGATTATTTGACACACCAGAACAGCTTTGGAGTAATCGATGTTATTTTTGTTTCTTGTAATAATTTGTCGTAACAAATTTTATGAAAGTTAAATGATCTATTTTTAAAGATGGGAAGAAATGAGTAATGAAGGCCGAGCGAAGACCTTGAAGGCACTATCTGGTGAGCATCCTGTATTCAACTACTTTTTCGCACGATCAGCTGAACATTTGTCTGCTGAGGTTTAATTTTTTTTATTCATCTAATGCTACCATCTTTTATCTCTTCCAGGAATTATCATAAATCTACAAAGCATTCTACTTTTTTTGTTGTTATAAAAATTTGGTTTCAGGGTGATAATGTGCTCGGCAGTTTACCTGTTTTCCGCAGTATAATTGAAATTGAAGTGCCACGTGACACCATTAAAATGACAGGTGATGATCAGAAAGCATTGGCAGGAGTGCTTGATACTTTCCGGATTGGTCGAGGTGAAAGTTTGTTTAAGAAAAAAGGCGATGATTTTGGACGGAAAATCGCACAAATTCCAATTGCAACACCGTACGTTTTAAAGTACACTATTTTCTTATCAGCAAGCAGTTATATATTATCAAATAATGTCAGTGATACCGTTGTTATCTTTTCGATCTCTTTTATTTTGTCGACACATTCGTTTAAATTTATATGCATGTGAAAAAAGTCTTTTTTATGTCACTGATATCGTTCATACTGGGAACTTTTATTTGTTTGTACAGAATACGAAGGCCGGAAGCACAAACTGCTTGGGAACGCGAAAGTACCATTTCTAAAGAGCAGTCAAGATCATTAGTACCATCAGAATCAATTAACGGTCGTTTGCTGATACCAAGTCGTATGGATGATGTTGATTCTGAAACAGATGCGGGCGGCTTCAATACAACTTTCGATAATGATACTGATATGGATACGGAAGTGGCATCATCGCGTATGAGTGATTTCCGTTCAGTCGCCGATGACGTTCGATCGCTTGCATCCAAGCAGGTACAGTAATCCATTTCGTTTGCTCATATACGGTGAAGTAGATGAGTTTTTGATCTAAAAAACTAATGAATATTTTTTTCGATATGTATTTTGTAATTTAACTATTTTCTAATCACAATCTGCACTTTTAAAGACAGAACTTTTGGAAAAGCCGGAAAGTGTACGAGTGGAAAGTAGCATTAGAATTGAACGTACGGATGCAGCTTCAGCATACGGTGATCTCCATTTTGTTGACGAAAGACGAGTTGCAATTATGGCTTATTCAATAGTAAACGATGAAACACACTGGAAAAAACGAAAACTTGATAAAGGAGGTTGGCAGTAATGATTTTCCCAGTATTAAGTATTTCATATTATTTTAAAAAACGTTCAGTTTACCTGATTATTATTGTGAAAATGAAATTATATACACTGGGAAATTTTTTTAGAAGTTATTGGGGCCACGAAAGGGAAGCCACCAATGAAAATGGATAAAGTTGAACGGAAAAAAGTACGTCACTTTTCACTTTTTTCGAGATGGCTGGAATTATCCGAATATTTTTCTTTTTTTTTTTTTTTTTTGGTTTCGTGGTTTGCATGTTTAACGTGATAGATAGGCTTCTGAAGAAAACTTTCAGTGTGAGCACTGGCAGCCCTTCCATTTTAATTCACGACAAATTGCTAAAAGAATTGAAATTTTATGTCAATTAAGGCAATCCAAATACTAACTTGGCCTAGGTTCGGATAATTAGATTGATCAGAAAAGACTTAATAGGTCGAATGAGATTATGCTTCCATCATAGCATGGACATAGACTTTTAGGATTCATTATTCAATCCAAATATCGCATTGAGATTTGTTTTCGGAAGTCCCATGCTTCTTAGCTGAAAGCAGACATTTTAGTTCAAGTCAGGCCTATCCTACCATCAGAACCTAAATAGAACAGTTGGAATGATGAGTTTGCTAGGTGGGTGGATGGTCTTGATTGATCGATAGGTTTGTTAGTAGTGGTTTAGATTTAAGATTTTTGAACTGATTAAATAAATTTATTGAAGAAATTGCGACCTTTTGTGTTTGGCAAACAGAGCTTTGAAAAGTTTTTTTTAGATCTTTTTAGTTTTGATATTCAAAGAATTGAAATTCACTTAAATATATCATGCTCCAGGTTAAAAAAGAGGAGGAAAAAGAAGCATTCGAAATTGGTGATTTCGATAATATGCCCCTTGCTGTGATTCGAGACCGGCAAAGACAAACGAAACGTCCAACTGTGCTTGTCAAACGCGAAGATGAAGTTCTGAAGATTCACCGGACACGGGTCGCTGCTGATCTCTTTTATAAGCCTGAGCAGTTTTGTCGTCTGGCTCACGTTTTTTCGGTACTTTTTCTTTTAGATTAAAATATTGTTTTTAATATTTGGCGCTATTTACAGTGTTTTCTGAAGGCTAGTAATGATACTCGTTTATTTTGTTTTTCGTTTTTTTTTTTTTTTTTTTTTTTTTTTTTTTTTTTTTTCATCATGTTTCAGGGAGAATGGGAGAATGTGAGCTTCAATCGAGCTATGTCAGCACCAGTCGATGCCAAAGATGAACGCTTATCACGAATGCTACGACAAAGCATTAGGGAGGATTTGGATCCTGAAGAAGCGTTAGTTTTAATTTCTTTCTGAAAAAATTTAAAATTTGAAATGAACCTGAGTTACATTAAAGCTGTAATGTCGCAGGTAATTTTGCAGAATTAAAGAACACATGTCGTGTTTCAACGGTTATTTCGATGACTTATGTTCGGAACAACGACCAATGTCGGTACCTTGTGCTAGCGAAGCATTTGATGGCCATAACGATAATGACCTGTTTAGCGAAGTTACCGCTCAGGATAATGACGATAATAACAGTGTGAGGAACATTTTATTTTATTATGTTTACTGGAATAAGTTCCTGTCTTTTCATTATCATCATCGAAGTAGATTTTTATCATTGTCTTAGTTGTGTATTTATGCTATTTTATTGTCATCATCATTGACAAGACCTTTTTATTATCATCGTTGGAATAGGGAACATTAATTAGTTCAAAAACTTTGCTCCTTTTGCACTAACTAGGGGCTTGTACTAGATGACATAATTTATCCATTTTTTGTTCAAGAACATATTTTGTGTTAAAAAAGCGTTTGTTATTGATACACATAGTACTTTTAATGGCCGGATAATTCATATAATAAATAGAGCACGCATTATTCAGCGAATTTTATTAGTAGTGATGATCTGTAGTTTATTTATATTTCCAAAAATACAAACTTATTAATTTACGATTTTAATTGAGCTTTTAACAGACACTGGTACCGACTTATGATGTGCCGACACTGAAAGCCACCCAGAGTTTTTATTCTGAAGTCGATTCTGGAGCAGAAGAAGCTGAGGTAAATACTTGCTTTTCACATGACACATAACTTCATGTAGTTGTCATCTTATGGGCAGTCTTCCTAATCATTGTGTTGGAGTTTTACCATAATTAAATAATTTATAGTTACGTTTCTCATCCTACTTGACGTTTGGGATAAGGATTTTGGTTTCTTGTTATACAAGATATTTCCTTGTACTTAAGATGCAATGAGTACTTTTCGAACACGAATAAAAGAAAAAAGAGAAATATGACAAAAGGAGAAAAGATTGTTCTTACAGTATGTTTTTCTCAAGTAAGGTCATAATTAAGGTTCCAACCCTAAACTAAGAATCGTGAATCAGTGACATCAATTTTTTTACATAATGTGATTTTTTTCAAAGATTTTTGGTGTGAAATATTCGGTGAGACAACGACGCATCAATGCACCAGCTGTCAAGAGAGCAATTGGTACTATATTATCAAATGCGAAAGTAAGTTTTCTTTGTATAAAAAAGTAACTTGTTTGTATATATTTTTGAATCATTTCTGTTTATACTAGTGAAAAAAGAAATGTTAGGCATTTAAGAAGTTTTTGTTTTTATTTGCTTGAAATTCTAGGACGTGATTCTTTTTAAGCTTGATGCTGATGCTTTGAATGCTGAACTCTCCATCGCACGACAACAGGGATTCAGTTTTTTGGATGGTTTGAATGATCTAAGCATTGTAAGCGAAGATTCTTGGCAGGATTCAGTTGTTTTGGACAGTCAAGGTGATCGCATCGAGCTCAGTAGAGAGGAAGAGCGGTTGCAGTTGAGAGAAGAAGAGGTGATGATTTCCTTTTTCGATTCCGTCATGGCCTGATTAAATTTGTGGTACTAACGAGGAATCTTGAGTTTCATTTTTATGGAATAAATCATGAGCTTCTTTCAGAGAGTCCATATATGATCGTATCTGGTTCATTTTTACACCATAATGTCATGTGTTTCATTGAGTAATCGGAAGATATTTAACATTGTAATTTTAAATCTGAAATGATTACCTTTTTTTCCGTTCTAGGAGATGAACGATGATCCAACATGTGAGCTGCGACATGCTGAAGTAACAGTAAAGGATTTTAGGTTGGCCGGTCGGCATACATTCTCATCGGTTTTGGCCCAACTTCCTTCATATTTAGCGGGGCGAACTGCTGATGATCTCAGTCCTATTAATGCGTTCTCAGTGCTTTTGCATCTTTGTAATGAAAATGTTAGTAATTTTGATCGTTCAAATTTAAACTTGCAAAAGTTATTTGTTAATTTCTCATGAAATAAAAAATTGCCAAAGGAATTGATTCCTACCCAGTTGGAAGTTTTACATCATTTTGCGTCTTGAGCTCATTTTATGCTAGTTGACAGTTTCATTATTACCTAAAATCCCTTCGGAAAAAAAGTAGCAATCGCGAAAAGACAAGAACAGAAGTTCGACCTTTCAAGATTGTCACTACCTTTTTCTCATCATCATCTTATAAGTATTATTTTTGAAGCAACAGGAAATCGTGCTGGTTTAAGGTAAATGATTTTTTTTATTTTTCAGAATTTGGAGCTTCTGCAGCGTAGGGATTGTCATGGTTTGATAATGCCAACGGAAATGGGTGATTTCACAATAATATCTGCCCGGCAAAACAGGGTGAATCGTAAACGTACTGCCTCAGAATGTCGATAATTTAATGGTTACTTCAGTTTTGTGATATATTTTATTAGTTATTAAAAACTTACTCAAAATTCACCCATTCGTTTTTTAGCTTTACTCTTGTTCTGTAGATGTACGTTCTGAATGGTGTAGATTATAGTAGTCTCCAGTTTTTCTTTCAAATTGCAAAACTCAAATTGTATTTATTCATTATACTTGAAAAATAGATTGTGCTCGCTAAGCATTGATTTATTCCCTCCTCTATCATTTGATACTTTATGCTATTTGATTGGAAACCTATGGGGATTCATCTGTGATGCGACTAAATGTTCATTTTCATTTTGTTACTATTTCTGTAGTAATGCTTGCTTCACTTAATTGTTGACAGATTATATGAAAAAGTACTAACTGATGCGTGGAATTTGGAATGTTTCGAAATTTTTGGAGAAAAGATAGTGAAAAATGATGTAAGTGTTGCAATAGTTGAGAAATGTTAAATAGAGTCTAGTTCCATTATAAAATTACCCCAACGGGAATGCATAACATCGTATCATCAGCTCTTGGTTCATTCTTTCCTCTCATCAAAGGCACAAATTATCATTTGAATATTCTTTTTCATAACACAAGAACTTATTCAATTTTCGATCTTCTACCTTTTACAATGTCTTCTTCAACCCCTTTGATGTGATGTATTGAATTTTACAGTGTTTTTTCTTTTTACCATAGTTAGGGTTTATTCTTTATCAATATATCTATTGTATTTCTGTGAAAAATAATAAAATTTCGGTATTACTTGTAGACAAATATTGTCAACTTTTCATTCAAATTCAGAAGACATAGATTACTATAAACAGCTACAACAAATACAGTATTGTAGGGTAACGTTTTCTAGTGAAGATTAATTTAAAAGCTTGAGTTTTCCTTTCGTTTAGCTAATATTTCACCTCATTTACATAACAAAGAAATGCGTTTGACTGGCAAATAAAGATTAAAGATTGAAATGTAGAAATGGATTTGATATTCTTTATATTTGTGCAATTAGATCACTTTTTTTATTCTGTACGGCAAGAATAATTCAAGAAAGTTTGTTCATGCTAAATGGAATATGCTACTTTTATCACCTATCATTGGTTTCTTTTTTAAATTTCTTATTTGTTTAATAATTGTAAGCCTAATTTACGTAACAAATTCTAAAATACTCCAAATTGTTCATTAATGTAGGTATGCTATTTTTCTTGGATGATATTTTTAAAAAAAAAGATTTATGTATTTAGTTCACATTTCACCTTCTTTTCCTTGTAGAAAATATGTGATACATTCACCTTTACCCTGAAAAATAAATATATCGAGTATGCCATTTAAAAAATAAAATTAACTAAAAAATGTGAATTTAAGGTTTGAAGTTCCAATTTTTTCCTTCTATTCTTTTATCATAATGATTAGTCACTGATTAAAAGTACTGTGAAAATCAGGGAAAACAAGTTTTGTGAATTTTCTTTCCGGTTTTATGACTTCCGACAGATTTAAATTTTGTTCAAAACGAATAAAAAAATACCTTGACACTAATTTTCCCTCGTTCAATAATTTGAAATTCTGGAAAGTAGCAATGAAGAAGATTGTATGATTGATCGCTAATCTTAAAAATACTGGATGAATAATTGTCGGTACTATTTTCATAGGTTTAAAAGATTTTTAGAAGAAAGTTATGTAGATTTTATAAATGAAAAGAAAGTTTCAATAGTTAAAAAAACAGATTTAAATCTGAACTTGAATTTATCCACAAAGAATAAGAGAGAATGGAAATAACAATTACCTGTATCTCATTTGGTTCACCCGTACTTTCCATTCTGGATGCCATATTAACCGTATCACCAAAAAGACAATAACGTGGTGTAATTAAACCGACAACACCTGCTGCTACCGCACCACTATGAAAGCCAATTCGTACCATTAATTGCTCGTCAGGTCGATGCATTACTTTAAATTTCGTCACGAACTAAATTATTAATTTATATTTTTTTATCAGTTAAAATTCCTGGGATAAATCAAAAACTATAAATGAATTCATTAATTAGCTAACTTTCTCGTTTATTTTACTAATTAGCCAACTATTTCTTAAATGCTGCAATGCTAATTAAAAAAAAAAAAGCTTTCTTCTGAAGTATTGTGTCTTTTATTGTTTCCAATGAAGATTTCTGAAATGGTTTCCGGCTTACCGAACGCATTTGAAGCGCTATATTGCCAATGTTCTCTACATGAGCATAACCATTTTCTTTCGGCAAACCGGAAACTATCATATACGCATCACCGATTGTCTCAACCTTAAATTGAAGCAATTCTTGAAATTATCATTGAATATAAAATTAGTAGTCAAATTACTACATATATTTTTTAATCCTTAGTAAAATTTTAAATTTAGCCAAAATAGTCAGATCGTTTGATTGTCGATCATTCGTTTTTGTTTTTAAACGGTACAAAGGGAAGGAGAAAAAAGCTCATAATTCAAATATTTTTTAATAGGTAAAATTATCAGATAGTTCGAGCTATCCGGTTTTTGATGTTAGAATTAACAGATGTTTCAAGTTATCCAGTTTTTTGAAATTAAAATTATCAGGTGTTTGACATTATTCGGTTTTTAAGTTGCTAGTAGAAAACAACCATTTACATTTGTTCCTTGCCTAATTAAAATTTTCGAAATATTTTCATTTCGTATTACAGCAACTGCTTTCATATAAATTATTATCATTTTTGTATTTGAAATATGCTGTTCAAAAAAATGCTTCATTAGAATGAAACAGAAAGAAAAGAGCAATAATACATCTATGCTAAGATATTTTGTGTTTATTAAGAGATAAATGAAAATAAAGCTTACTCTTACAATTCGTTTTCTTTCTAAATAGAACTTAATTCACAAATGCAGTAAAATTAGTTATTTTTGTGATGATATTAATAAAGCAAAGCTGTCAATTAATTCGTCATGAAACAAAAAATGGGAACTGATAGAATTAAAATAGAACTATATTGTATACAAAACAAAGAAAGAAAAAAAAAAAGTGACATTTATTGAAACTAAATGAGACAGTTTTAGGCATTTCTAAACACAATTAAAATTAATAATAAAGTGGCATTCATTAATAAATTAGTGGGTCATCAATTGTATTTAAGCTTAAGCAATGATTTTACCTGAAAGAAATGATTTAATTAATAACTTACTTTATATGCGTCATGCTTCGAAATGATATCATCGAAACCACTGAATAGATCATTGAGAAATTTAACGATTTGAAACGGTGTTGAAATTGATGATAGTCGGGTAAATCCACGAATATCCGAAAAAAGTACGGTAGCACATGAATACAATTGTGGCAGCACCTGTTTGCCCACTTTTAAATCATCCGCAATTGATCTAAAAATTTCCTTCCTTGAAATGATACTTCTTTAAATATAATCTATATATGATATAACAACTAAGCTAATTATAACAAATGAATTATTAGTATTATTGATTCTTTATATTTCTTCTTTTTCTAATTATCTATCGTAAATTATTTGAAGCTTTTCAAAAGTTAAAGATAATAAAAATTACAGATTAAAATTGAACAAAAAATAGTTTAGAAGTAATAACTTCGGTAATATACTGTAAAGTAATCGATCAGCTTGTTGCTGTGCTTCTTCTAACATTGCCGTCCGATTTTTTACCATTACTTCCAAATTCACGGTATACTGCAACGATTTTCTTATTTTTTTAAATTTTGAAAACTTCAAAATTCAACAATTATTATCGAAGTGTTTAGCAATAAGTATTGCTCAACTATTTTTGTTTCATTTAAAGTACTATTATTTTAGAGCATTCTGGGAATACTCGTAGCATCAGTTATAACTATTCGAGATTTATCCCGGAATACTTGTAAAATCAATCATCAACATTCAAAGATATTTAAAACAACAATAATTGTTGTCTCAAATGTATCGCGAGAATAATTGTATGAACATAAGAGTCGAAATATCAAAATTGTGTTGTCAATCATTATTTTTTCCGAAAAAAAAAAAAACTTCATTCATCATTTCCATCATTTGATCCAAAAGCGATCCGGTCTCTCTGAAATGATACGTATTATTAGGATCAGTATTTCCCAGAAAGCAGTGGATCTCTCAGAGAGCAGTAGAAAATATTTTAAAGCAGGGCTTAAGAATTTCTGGTATCTGCTAAAAGGTTATTTATTTTGATCCATCTGTCATTTTTATTTATTTATTTACTTTTTTGGTAATATCGGCGAGCTAAAAACAGTATTCCTTTCTAAACTATCAATTTTTGCAAAATTCCGCAGTATCTAAAACCCAGATTTACAGTAAAATAAACCAAACAAGTATTTCTTCAAAAATATAAGTCTGTCTTTTCTTTGAAAATTGTTATTTCTGTTATGATTTGCATAAAATTTTATCCTAAAGAACATTTCGAAAAAGCAAGAAGAAAATTTGAATTGATTAGGAAAATTTTTCTGCAACTTTTTTAGATAAAATTATTAAAAATTAATTATGAAGATGTTTGTCATGCAAAATGGTTCAACTGAGCATTATAAGCGCACTTTCTTATTAACTTAAAAAAAAAATTTCTGCAACGCAAATAATAATTTTATTTTAACAATTAATTTTATAGGGTAAAAAGGAATAATTTCTTGCGTTGTTTTCAAAGTTGCATTAACGACTTCTTTAATTTTTTTGATGTTCGGTCGCATTTCCGGAATTTCTAACCAACATGCCTGAAAGTAATATTGTACGAAAAAATTTAACATTCTGGCATAATTGGAAGTGTATTATAAATTTTAAATCATTTCAAAATGATAAAGATCGACTGGATGATTGGGAAAAATGAAAAATGATCGAGAAGATACGTGTGCTGGAAAACACCATACATAAATTTAGAAAGATTTGGTTTACCAAAATAGACTAATTAAAACAACGAAATTTAAAATTTTCGACAAGATAATTGGAATTAAGTAATTAGTTTTCGGAATAATAGTTTAAAATAACTAAACAATTAGTTTAAAAGAACAAGCAAACAGAATATGAGTGCAATTTTTCTCCCAACTTTCTTTTCTTTTATTTTCTTTGACCAACAAATTTAGATATAAAAACACAATTTGTAAGCTATTCATTTTTTCGAACAAATTAAAATGCAATATTGCATTACTTCGATAGTGCTTATTAATTGAAGATTATACGATGAACTGTTGTTAGCTGATGGAAATGTTGGTCGAATGCAACCGCCTTCATCACTATTTGCTAATTTGATCAATAATTCTGCAACAACAATAACTTCAAGAACTTTTTCTAAAACATAAATTCATCTCAAAGCAATAATATATATGTATATAGCAATAACAATTGCTATATATTGTCTAATTAATCAAAAAAAAAAATTTTGTGATAAGCGATCAAAATTATTTCAAAATAATAATTGGCTGATTTATATGTGCCGTGAAATAAATTTTGCTATAAATTTGTTGATTTAAAATTTATGCTATTTTATTAACTAAATCATACGAGCTATAAAATATATTCAATATAATCAAATTGGAGAAGAATTGAAGTGAACACTTATTAATCAAATTGATAGTAAGTGCTTTGCTAGAACTATTATACTAAATGCATTTTACTAACATTGTATATGAATATGTCATAAAAAAATTAACCTTTCATTGAAATGGATAGTTCATGAAATGGTTCCAATCGGAATAATATTTGATAGAGTACCATACCGAGGGCATATATATCCGCTGCCTGTGAACCATGCGGTAAACATTTTGTCGTTAAGATAATTTTCAAAATTTCAGGTGCTTGTTGAATATATTCTGAAGATTAAAAATTTAAGGGAAATTGAATATTTAGTAATTTTTTGAATTAATATTATTTCAATCTTGGAATTAAATCGGTTGAATAAAAATAAATTATTATAGAATTAATGCGATAAATATCCTGAAGAAAGATTTTTTATTTTTAATGACATATTGTTGATAAAAATATAAAAAATAAGTGGATATGCTGATATATCATATTTAAAAAAGTTGAATTTTATAAGAAAATAAGGAGAATGTTGAAAAATAAGTTTGAAAGAAACAAAATAAAGTAAAGAATTTATCCGAAAAGAAACTTCAACCAAAATTTTTTACCTTTTATCAAAAAATAAATATATGTATTAAGAATAGGGCAAAAATGATATAACATGATGAATTCTTTTTCTTTCATTGAAAAATTCTTTACATATAATCAATTTTGAATAAAAACAATCCCAAAATTATAAATTTTACTTTCCTTCTGAATTATTTTCCATAATATATAGAAGTAAAAAAAAATGATTTTTTACTTCGGCTCATTTGTATAATATCGTCATTTTCAGCAACTTTTTTTAGGATTTGTTTTATTTCGTTATGCAATAACTTTTCAGCAACAATCACTTCTGTGTAAAAATCTGTCAATTTAACTGTCCAATGTGAATCAACGAGACAATTTTGCAAGCACAGCAAGCCATGATATTGTATTGGTGATGAATGCAGAAATAATATACCCTAAAATAATTTTATTAAAAAAAAAAGGAAAAAACTAACAAATTTTAACGTTGAACATAGAATGAACAGTTATCGTTCAGTTTAGATTTAACATTTCGAAAAATTTGAAATCGCCAAAAATGATTTCAAAAAATTAAAAAGCTATGAATAATTTTTTTTTTTTTTTTTTTTTACTGAAAGAAACAGATTCTGCCGTCGATAAATGGACCTTAAGAAATTCAATTCAAATAAGATTTTGATTAAGTTGCTTTGTTGCATACCTTCACAACATCTTTCGCAAATGAAACTAGGAAATTCCGGTTAAGTTTCATTTCGCAATTGAAAATAATATCCTGAAATTTCGCATAGTATTTGAAAGATTGAGTTAGGTGATGCCATTACTACCAAAACATTAGATTTGCAGGAAATTTTTTTTTTTTAATTATGAAAGAGCTTCGATGAATTTGTTAATTTTTTAATATTCGATAAAAAAATAGGCATACTCTAAGACTTCCGCGTGTAACGAAAGTCCAAAGAACAAGCAATTCATTTTGTTGATTGAAGCAAATTCCATAAAATTTGTTTAAATTTTCGTTCTCCAACATTTTCAGCTGGAAAATTTTTTTCTTTTTTCATTAAACATAAAAGTAAATGTTCTCTGTTCTTTGTCTGACGTACGTGAGTGATTTAATTGTAACGTAAATGAATGATACACTAGATATGCAAACAGTAATTACTTCAAATTATATTAAATATAAGAATAAACGTTATTTGTCTCGCATACAGCGATAATTTTCGTTGAAAATCTATATAAATGAAAATTGTTTGTTTAATTGTGACTGTAAGTCAAACTGTTCCGTGTTTAATTTACTATTTACCTTCCCTTTCTTTTTGTCACCAATTTTTTCTACTTTTTGTCACAAAAAGTGTAATGTGTGATAAGTTTCTGAATTTATTCTATTACTAATTTTAGTTCTTTTTGTTGTTGGTTTTTTTCATTTTTTCAAAATTTTTTTATAAACGGAAATTTTTAGTTAATTAGCAAAAATTTTGTTGAACTTAATTCTCAAAAATTATTTTTTACTTGTTTTAAAATTTGCAATTCTTTCTTTGGAAATGTAATATTCCGTGTTTGACGATATCGGCGAACAGATAACTTAACATCGTTGCATATTGCGCGTTCTATCGGTAAATTTTGAAATTCATTACTAATCATCGATCCATTAATCTCAATTGATTCACCTGCATGCTAAAAGAAGCAATGAGAAATATGGCAATTACATAATAAAAGATAAGTGAATTGCCAAGGAAGTGGACTACGTGGAAAAAGCTGAACACGTTTTAGGTAACCGTATAGTTTACGTCAATAAATTTAATAATGTAACAATTTCATATGATAGTTAAAACATATATAGCTATTATTCAATTAATAAAAGTGGTTCATTAGGAAAATATAACCGAGTTATAATTTACATCAGAATCTAACAGACGAACTGATTCACGGGCTATACGCCACGTCATGTCGTAAAGTCGTTTTTCTTCTCTAAAATTTTCATTATTAAGGATGCTTTAAAATTTTTATCAATTTCTATATCTTATAAAAGTTGAATATTAGGGATTCTCTATGTTTTACATAATGTTACATAATTAACCTAAATATGTTAATAAGAGTCAAATAAGATTTCTTCTTCATCTAATTTAATCAAGACGAACAAATTGATAAATACTAAACTAATACGTTAAGTTAAACATGTTAAGTATGCAAAAATTACTTTAAACATACCAAGTAAATAACGATAACGTCAAACAAATTTAATAAGCAATAATTGAAGATTAAATTTAGTATATTAATTAAGGAATGATTTAACTAACTTTTTGCTGTATAGGAAATAACCAATTGCAGTAGTAAGAAACGAAAGAATTACTGAAGCGCCAGCTAAGATATATTTCGAATAATCGCATAGGTTACCGTCATATCCACAAGATGGAATATCCAACGGTAACTTACCATTTGTTGTCAACCAGTAATTATGCAAAATTTCATGTGGTACCTAAATAGATTTGAAAAAAAGAAGAAAAATGGTAAAACGAAGTATTTGTTAATGTCATATTTAAAGGTATAATACTTGAATCGTGTCCATTACGTTTACTAATTTTTTTACAAGCATTTTTGAATAAACAAAGATTCAATTTGTTATGCTTTCAGATATTGGAATACTTTATTGAAGTATCATGATCTTCAATAAGCTAATGTGCGGATAAATGGTTTTCCTAATAATTTGTTTAAATTTAATTTAGTATGTTTTCAGATATCTAACTGCCTTTTCCAACTATTCTCATCTTTAACTGGCTCAATGTGTAAATAATTGATTTTCTCAGTAATTTCGCAATTAATTTATGGATAGAAATTTACTAATTAAGCTGTGAGTTCGAAAAAAATGACAAGGGATAAGGGTATTGCTAATACATCATGAAAAAAATTAAATTGAAAAACTTAACGAAGAATTAAACGGTAAAATTATTTAGCAAAAGTTATGATAGTTTTTCAAATTTCTCAACTGCTAACAGACTGATTTATTTTCTGAGAAGTAATTAAGTTATTTAAATTTTTTATTACTCGAAAAATGTTGCAAAGAGATAAGAAAAATGATTTAATTATAGTTTCTTTGATATCCAATTCAATATTAGCTTCCCGGTATTATATCTTTTTGTTTCCTCCTTTCACTTCTACATTTTCTTTCTATATTTTTGATCATAAGAATTTCTTAAATTTTCCATAAAATTCTCTTCAATTTCATTGTCTTTTCCTGCTTAATATCCTTATATCAAATATGGAAAGGAAAATGTTAAAAAATCAAAATTTTCTTGCAAAAATATCAAGAAATTTCTGGGTTTTCTGAAAATTATGTAAACACTACAACTTGCGTTACCTTTTTCATCCATTCAGGAATTATTGTAATAACCGTTTAACTCTGATATACATATTATAAAAGATGACTAACATGTAGTGAACATTCTTCATTTTTTAAGCTGCATTTTTCCGGGTCGCCAAGTTTTGCTTCCAATTCAACAACAGTTCGCAAAGTACCGTTGTACACTTGATATGTAGTATAGCTTGGTATTCGAACTGCTTCATTATCGATGAGTACTTGACCAGTCATACCTGCAATAATATATCTAGAAGATAATAATGCTTATATTATTACCAACAGAAATGTTTTTGATTTAATTCAGAATAAAAATTTATGAATTTCATTTGTTAATTTAAAATTTTACTATGCAATGTAATCATCAAAAAACGCTTTTATTTTTTGTTTCTTTTATTTTGTATGAATTATGCAGTCTTTTTCTATGGTAAAACTATGAAATATAAAGAAAAAAAACTTTTCAATATCATTTCTATTTAAAGATTATATTATCAAAATAATATGAAGGAAGGAATGGTAAAGGCTAAAAAATGTGATAAAGCGTTGAAAATTTTGCAGGTGTTTTTCCTTTTTTATAATTTTAGTTTAAATAGAAATTTTTTGTAATATTACCTAAGAATTGGCGATTAGTCATTTTATTCCAAATTAACGATCCGTTACCGTTAATGTGATCATCACCGGTAATATCATATGCATCACGCAATGCAAGACCGTACAGGAATAATGCATCGTATAATGACATGTAAACAAGTGTTGCATACTGTAAACACAAAAAAAAAAAAAAAAATGAGAGAATAATGATGGAAAAATTACGAACTACACATAAAATTATTATTAATTTCATGTGAAAATCTTCAATTCTTATTTTGAATAATTTAATTTTCAAATTTAATTTTTAATCTTTTCTTCCTTCCCTCTCCTCCTCTATGTCAATTTCTCTCTTGACAAAAAATTAAGAGAAAGAGGAGAAATAAAGATAAGAAAAAAAAAAATATGAGAAACGTACATGTGAAGAAGCCATATGACCGGTTTCTTTGGAAAATTTCTGTGCAAAATGTTGAACTAATTTATGGTCATAACCTTGGGCTGTTATTATAATTGTATTTTCATAGGCTTGTTTTACCAAGTGATTATCTTTGATGTTTATTACTTCCCATGGATAGTAATCAACCATCTAAAAACGAGTAAGAGTATTTTAATTAATTAAAAATAACTGAAAGAATATTTTGAATAATAATATTTTACTTACTTTCTTTTTTCTCTTCTTTCATTAAATGATTCATTGCATGTGCTTTAAGTTTCATTTCTGTATAAATCATTAATTTTCTAATGGAAATAAATGTATATTGTTGCTTTGTAATTGATGATTTCTTCGTATTTTTTTAAATTTGGATAAGAAAGAAAAAAATTTAAATTAGTAATCATTATTCAAAAAGTATTGACGTGACAATATGAAAATAATAATAAATTAATAATTGCTTACTTAATAACAACTTACATGAGAAAGCCATGGCAAAATATACACATATTCTGCATTTTTCATATCAGCTTTTAAAATTGCTAACATAAAATTTGTGCAAGCACTGAGATCCAAGTCCAATTCCACCACAATTACTAAATATTAGCACAGATTATCATTACCACTCCAAAATATTTTTATTTAGTAATCTAATTAATCGTTTAGCAGGTAAGTTACTGAATAATAGGATATCAAATTTTGCAACTGCATGTTTAGGTATTAATGTTAAATTATTACCATGGTACTAACGCTGAAAGAAATTCTCATACTTAAATTATATATTGGAATCATCCTTTCACTTGTGGCTTGATAACGTTTTGACAGAATTTGATAGACAATTTCTTTTTTTAAAATTTAATAGATCTGGATTCATTATTTCATTACTTTACCAATATTTTTTGATACACACATGTCTAACTTTTTATTTCCAATAGCCGAGAATTAATAAGTAACAATTTGCTTGTTAATGTACGGCACAAAACCGTAATTGCTTTCGTCCTACCGTGATACTTAATTATATTTTGTATAATTACTATATTGTTTATATGTTAGCATGACATTTGCGGAAATTTTTGCAATATGCAAAATCCATTGTGCACTGTAAGCG
Source organism: Dipetalonema caudispina (assembly GCA_013365325.1). Lineage (NCBI taxonomy): Eukaryota > Metazoa > Nematoda > Chromadorea > Rhabditida > Onchocercidae > Dipetalonema > Dipetalonema caudispina. The sequence goes on along the minus strand of JABVXV010000421.1, from coordinate 2,507 downwards.
GAAGATATGAGCATGAAGTGAAATCGGTTTACATTCTAGTATTACAGTAATCCATCTGAATCTAACAAAACGGAATGCCGTTTTACTTCTGGCAAAAGTTCGAAGTGTTTCAAGTTTCCCAGTTTTCAAGATTTCTTCGACAGATGCAGACGGATCAACTTCGATTATGATATTAATCTCAACATCAGTGTCATTTTTTACTAACTGCACTAAAGAATGTACGGAAAGACGATCGAAATGGACCGTTGGTCGTACAATACCGATCTGGAAAGAATTTTGAATTTATTCAATTTTTTTAGATTAAATTTCAAAAATCTAAAGTATAATAGAACGAGAAACTACCGTTTCTGTTAAACTATTTAAGCAAATTACATTAATTTCCTTTTGTTTAACACATTTTGTGTGCGAAATGTTGCTATCAGTTAAGATATAATAAGTGCAACGTGAAGGTGTAAGGTCACTCTTTTAGGCTTCATTCTTCTTTATCAAGAAGAAAATCAAATATGACTTTTTTCCTAAGTAAAGCAATGTGATCGTTTAAATTCAGTCTTCAAGGAACAAAGAAAAGAAAAATGAAACTAATTTGTAAAGAAATGTATTGACTATTTTCTCCGATAAATGTATCAAATAGCTGAATTAAATAAGCGAACGGAACGGAAGCAGTTTGAAAACGGAACGGGTGTAAGTTAAATCCAATTTAGAGCAATATCAGTTCTGTAATAAGTGCAAAATCTAAATCAATAATTTTGGATTAACCATTTGCCAGTTGTTTAGCTTAAGATACGTGAATGTTGCTCGGGCCATTTCGATTGCTGACGTAAGTGTCACGGAGCCAAGTGTTGAAAATATAGTTTTGTCAGCCAGAGCATCATCACCAGATAAATGAGCTATAATCGGAACATTCCAACGTTTGGCCAAGCGACTGATTATTATAATTTCTGCAAATACTTCGATATATTTTCTTGTTGTTAATGATTTAAACTTCCAGTGTGACTGTAAATCTGTAATGATAGATTAATATAAACACTTCCGGAATAATGCTGTTAAGCTGTTTCCGTTCAATTCATTCTGGAGTTACAGACTATCAGCACAATTCGAATCATTTTCAGGTTTTTCCTGAGTAGCAACAATATCCATTTAATAACCATTACAATATTCATTTATGTTTCATTGAAAATTATCGCTCCCCCACCACTACAATAAGTTGTTTCATTTTATAAATAGCCATTGATCAGAATACCTTCATTACAACCAGGTCCAAAATATACCGTAGCATTATATATATAATGTAAATAAACTGCGTTTTCAACACCACGAAAGTCGTTGCATGATTCCATCGTAATTACTCTTTTAAAAAAATGCATTAAATTTTTTGAAAAGTAAAAAACTCTTGGAAAAATTTTATCACCGAATTGATTTTTATAAAATCTAAAAGAAAAAATTTTTAATTAAACTTTTTAATCACAACAACTTTTTTTAAGAACAAACAGATTCGAATACCTTTTTTATCAAAGTTTAATTAACCTTGCCATTTATTGTCATGATTATTCTTTTCAATGTTCCTAATGATAATATTCATTCATATTTTTTGCTTATCATTATGCTAATTAAACTATTAATAGTAATGAATGAATTTTTTCTAGGCTATTAAAAAAAAGCAAAGCACTTTGGCTATCCCAATGGATCAGTTAAATTCTGAAATAAATGTTAATTAACAAATTGTAATTGATAAAACTTTCTCACATGTATTGTTAAGTAAAGTAGCAAAATATTATTCTAGCATCATTTAAATTTTATTCTTATTAAATGAGCTCATTAAAGCATAGTCAAACAATGAAATTTCTTAACGACAATAAAAAGAAAACAAAGCACTTCGCCTACCTCAGTATAATAATAATGAAATTAATAAAATTATAAATAAATTGTAATTGGTATATTGTAACTGATCAAACTCTCCCATACTCTATTGTTAAATTAGACGGTAAAATATTGCGCTTGCGAAGATCATTCGCACAAATTTTGAGAACATCCGCTTCATTTGCAATAATCGGATTAGCTGGCAGCAAATGTCCAACTCGTATGATTCGTCCTTGAATGCTTATGATTGCCAAATATAATGGAATCAATAAATGTAGCATCTGTTGTTGAATAAAATTTTGGAAGTTTCATTACATTGGAAAAAAAGAAAACGGACGAATTAAGAAACTATCTTGGATAACTTATTAGCTTGTTATTTTTTCTAATAATAATTCCATTAACTTGAATTTTCAACTAAGAATTTCTTAAATACTGTTCCACTATACAGAACTACTGAACGTCATTTGATGAGCGATACCATGGTATGCCACATATGGCCAAATATCATTGTTATTATCCTTGTTGCTATTTATTATTATTATTTATTATTATTATTATTATTATTATTATTATTATTATTATTATTATTATTATTATTATTATTATTATTATTATTATTATTATTATTATTATTATTATTATTATTATTA
>JABVXV010000420.1:0-46748 GCA_013365325.1 Dipetalonema caudispina | reverse complement strand
TAATAATAATAATAATAATAATAATAATAATAATAATAATAATAATAATAATAATAATAATAATAATAATAATAATAATAATAACAATAATAATAATAATAATAATAATAATAATAATAATGAATAATGGATAATGATAATATCGAGATATTAAATTATTATGATCGAATAATAATAGTTAATAAAAATAATCATATTCAGCTGCTAACAAATATCATTAATTTTTTTTTTTTTTTTCTAAATTGAATATCGAACTGAATTACATTAATTTGTTGCATAGGAGAAAAGTAAATGGATAGATAAGAAATGAATTGATTAGTTTAATGCAATTTTATACATTTCAGGTTAACCACAACCTGAAATATTCATAATTTTCAACTATAATTTTACGGAAGAAAAATATCACTTTTGTAATTTATTGGAATTTTTTAAATTATAGGATAAAATTTGAAAATTTCAACTTCATCATTCCAACAATTGAAAAGTAACAATTGTTGTGTGTATATGTGAGTGTATGTGTGTATATGTGTGTATGTGTGTGTGTGTGTGTGTGTGTTTGTGTTGTGTGTATGTGTGTGTGTGTGTGTTGTGTGTGAGTGTGTGCTTGTATGTATGTGAGTATTTGCGTGGAATTTGTTTGAGTTGTGGGCTAAATGTTGTAATACCGCAGCAGACGATATACGTATAGGTGACGTAACCACACCGATCACTAAACAACTGACACTATTTCCTCGAGTACTTTTCAATAAGCCACACCAATCAGCTAAATGCTTTCCGGAAGCAATTAACATTTATTCATCATGATTTTGTTACACAAAGCAATAACAATTGGCTGCAAAATATTCCGGTTTCATCAAATTATTCCAATTTCACCGGTTAATTTCAAATATCAGCAATATCACTGATATCAGCTAATAATATGATATGCTTAAGTATTTTTATTTTATTGTATTTTATTTCTATATTATTTTATATTTGATTAAAACAGAATGATACGATAATCTGAAATTGCCAGTATTGGTATTATTGATAGGCAAATGATTTATTATTACAATTTATCATTTAGGAATCATTATCGTTCATTATTATTACTATAAAAAATAACATCTTGTAAAATTTTAGAACAAAAAAAAAAAAAAAAAACAATGAATCATAAAGAAAGGAAAAAATTCTTTTTACATTAGTTTAATTTTTAAAAATCCCTCGATTAATCATTTTTGTCCTGCTCAATTTTCTCAGATCATCTGACAATCATTCTTTATCACTTACGTACTTATCGTTGTAGGAATAAAGGGCAAATTGAAGTGATCAAAATTAGCTAAAAATATCGAAATGACAGACTTATATCAACAGGTTAAGGAAATGTTGTACTATCATCATAACACTGTTATTATCATTAGTAATAATTATTATTGACAGTGATATGATGATAGAAATATTAAATGTTAGCAAACATTTGTCAAAATATTTGATCTGATTTAATAGTGATTTGACAAACTTCTTTTATTTAGCTAATTAAGATAGTGAATGCTCTGATTTATTGTACTAATTTGTATTCATAGAAAGGAATTAATTTTACTCAACAAGCAATATCATTTTTATGCTTATGCTATTCAAATTTAAAATTTAAAAAAATTTTACAACAAAAAAGTAACCATTTAAATCACACTATCTCATAGCTAAACAATGCTTAACCTCAAAAATCTTTGTGTAAATTTCTTTTTCATCTTTCAATCCTATCAATCCCATATGTTGTTCGCCTCTTTTCACATCCCATTTTTCTGACAGTTTGTTAGATTTGAAACACAAAGAGTCATTATTCATTATTCATCATTATAATCATCATCATTATCATTATTACTACTACTATCATTATCATTATCAAAATTAGTAGTAGTAGTAATTGTAGTTTTGATTAAAATTGTTGTAATATCGAACATATTGTATGATTTGTTTGCTGATTACCCTCATGTGGCTTTTCCCTATGCAAATACGCAAGCAAGCAAGCAAGCAAATAAACAAGCAAGCAAGCAAGCAACCAAGCAAGTAAGCAAGCAGGCAAGCAAAGAATAGCAGTATATTTTGCAGCAAGCAAACATCCACAAATACCTACCGACTTATCCAACCATTAGCTACTTCACCACCACCAGATGTGGCTTTTATCCGCTCTATTATCACCACATTTATTCATTCCATTCCATTTCATTTCATTGCATCTGCATTCATTCCATTTCATTTCATTTCATTCCGATAATATCCTATCCATTCTATTCCATTCCATTCCAATATATCCCATTCATTTCAATTCATTTCAAAATATTTCATCCATTCTATTTCATTCTAATTTATTTCTCCATACTGTTTTTCATTCCAATTTAATACATTCCATTCATTTTATTTCAATGTATTCCCCACATTTCATTCCATTCTATTTCAATTCCATCCTATTCCAATATATTTCATCCATTCTTACTTGAGAAATTCTTACATTCTCTTACATTGACATTTTTCATTTTTTAGTTATATTTACTTTTTTTTTTTTTTTTTTTTTGCAAGCAATTATTAAGATGAAAAAGTGGTGAAATGTCATGAGGGAGGGAGAGAGAGAGAGATGGAGAGAGAGAGAGAGAGAGAGAGAAAGGGAGAGATGTGAACGAAAAGATTTTAGTGACATCAAATTAGCTTATTATGTAAAAGTTCGAAAGTTTAAAGGATAACATTTGCTTCAAAATGAATTGATCTCAATAACTGAAAATTTAATCGAAGGATAGCGGTATTATTTACTGTTAAGAGATTGAAAGGGAAAGATGAAGAGAAAGAGAGAGAGAGAGAGAAAATGGAAGAAAAAGAAATAATAGTTTAATAAATTTGCTAAAGTATTAGTCGTTAAATTTCAATTCATTTGAATAAAATGAAATTGAGAAAAATTTACTTTTGACATTTTTACAGTTATTTATTTATTTCGAAAACTTCAAATAAACTCTATACACACACACACACACACACAAACATGTGGCAGAGCAAAAATTATAATAAATCATAATTTGCTATATTTGAAATTTCGAAATTTCTCTTTCCACCAAGGATTTACATGGATATTTGAATTATTTTTATCAAAATTAGAGAAGAGAGATTAGCTATCAATCATTGAAAGATTCGCGATGAGTGAATGCATCTCCCCGAAAAGCCTCTCAAATTCATTTTCGCATCACAAATCACTCAATTCCACACTTCATTACCATTATTATCATTCAATTTTTTTTTTTTTTTTTTTGTTCATTCTCTTTTCCTTTTCATTCCTGGTATTTCTGGTATTTCTGGTATTTATTCCCCCGCCTTCCTATCTCACCGTACACCTCCTACTTTGTTATCTTTTCACCTTACAATAAATTTATTTCGAAATAAACTTCCAAATCAATGATAAAATTTGTAACAGTCATGGAAGAATAAATGAATGTTGGATGAAGATAAAAATATGGTAAAAAAAAATGAAGAGAATGTAATTTTAGGATAAATTATTTGCAAGAAAAAAAGAATTTGAAAATATTAAATTAAAAAATTTGTTTCAAAAAATTTACCGCAATGAATGCAAAGAATGAATAATAGAAGAATTTATTTTAACATTTCGCATCGATAATTGGCATAACAATTTTAACCCTTCCATTTTCTTCATAGTAATTGGGCAACAATGGGTAAGTATATTACTTTTTTTTTTTTAACCCATTACATTTTACCCTTTTTTAATTGAGTAATAATGGGTTAAATAAAAAATGTGAAGCAAAAAAAAAAAAAGACAAAAAAAATTCAATATTCTAATGATTTATGCTTATCATATTGAAATTTTTTGCTTCCAAGAAAAGAAAAAAACTTAGCAATTTGCTGGAACAAATCTTTTTTCATTTATATTATTTTTGGCAATGTAATTAATTGTAGAAATTTCAGTGCTTAATCTCAAAAAAGGAAATCGATTTTACTTTTTTTAAATTAAATATTAAAATTCTATCAATCACAAAATGTTTTATGGTATTATTTTTGAGGCCAATATTTTCTTCTTATTCTTTTTTAATTGGACAGATTGCTTCAAATGCATATTTGTTTAATTATCAACATTATATGATAATATATTTGTTAAAATGAAAATGTTAAACTGTCGAAATCTTTCTTTAACATCTTTTTTACGTACAGTTAAATAATTTTTCAATTTTTTATCTTAGCATAATTTTTCTGTCTTTTTTGACTACTTCAATTAATTAGGTTATGTTTAAATTTACGCTAACCTTTAGCTCTTTTTTAATTATTTCGAAATATTAAAATTCAGGAAATAAATTAATTTGTCGCCTATATTGTTATTGTTACTGTTCTTTGATTGTTACTGCCTTCTTCCTTACTATTAATTTTAAATGTTGAATCAATCCGTTACCTCTTCAGAATCCAAAATCAAAATTTTGTCTTTTCAAGTTCTTGAAGCATCTGTTCGTCCTTTTAGAATGTAAAATTAAATCTTCATCTTTCCAAAATCAACCCACCGCTTTTTTAGAATCCTAAATTAATTCTTTGCTTCTCTGGAAGCCGGAACCAATCTTTCACCTCTCCATAATTCTTTTCCAGTTTATTTAAATTACTGAGAAACAAAAATTATAGGAAAACGATGACTACATTTTCAGGACAACAAGATTTTGTGGAAAGATAAACATAAGGGCGAAAAAAATGCATCATTTCGTGATTGTCGGTTAAATGAAAAAAAAAAATTGATGTTATCTACAAGTTTTAATTTAACAATAAATAAATCATCGAAAATTTTCTACTTTAAGTTTGTTGGGGAAAAATTTAATGAATTTCAATAAAAAGCAAGGTATTAATTTTCAATTATCATTAATTAAATTTCTTGAACAATATATTAGTATATTTGATATGTTTTTTTTTTCTATTTTGATTATTTTTTTCATCAAAATTTTTAGGTTCTTTTTTTTTTACAAAAAATTTAACTTTATAAAAAAAAATTTAATTTTTTTGAATTTTTAGAAACACAATAACATATGATAGTCGTGAAATGTTTTCTGAACAATAAATAGATATGTCCATCTTTGTACTAATATCAAGATAACGGTGAAATTACAGGTGTACGGGAAGACGAGAGGACAGGAAAACGTGGGACGGGGTGGGTAAAATGTTAGGTAAAGAAGAGGAAGAGAAGTGGAAGGGAATTAATGAATATTAGAATATTCAATAGTAGTTGTCATTAGGATTAGTAATGTTAAGAGTAATAATGGTTCTTAACGAAACTTCAAATCAAAACCAACCCAAAAAATTTCATTAATTATTATTATTATCATTATTATTATTATCATTTATTATTATTATTGTTATTGTTATTATTATTATTATTATTATTACTATTACTATTATTATTATTATTATTATTATTTATTATTATTGTAATTGTTATTATTTGTTATTGCTGTACGCTAGCAATAATAGTAATAATTGGTAGTGATGTTAATAATAATAATAATAATAATAATAATAATAATAATAATAATAATAATAGTATTACAAATTTTGTTTATGATATTCATAATAGGAAGAAAAAGAAAAACATGAAGAAAAAACGAATTATTTAAAAACGTTAGTTCAAGAAAAAAAAAAAAAAAGAAATTGTGAAATAATGACAAAAATTTTGGATATCAGTTGAATCAACATCATCAGTATTTTAGGAATAACATGTTTGTTCCACTTTTCTTTTTCTTTTTTTTTTTTTTTTTTTTTTTGTTTTTAACTATCAATTTTATCATATTTAAGTCTCGCCAATGATAAGCCACAATCAAACCTTATCAAACTTTATCAATTGAAAGAAGCATTTTGGTTTTTAAAGAGTTTTTTAAATATAGGTCTAATAGTGAGTGCAATTTTTTAAAAAGGCATTAAACAGCTCATAGGTTTTATAGCTTTTCATTGAAGAATTTTTTTTTTTTTTTCGTCTTCTCCTTTTATAGCTATAATTATATTAATTATTTATGTACTTTTACATTTAGCATAAAAATGTATTCATATACTGTTTACAATATGTCAGTCAAGTAGTTCACTGTATAGGACTTACATATTTGCAGTATGCAAGATGGTACATTGCATGCATTGTTTTTCAATATCTCAATAAAATGCATTTATAATAGTTACAATGTGAAGGATATGCATGCTTGCAACATGTAAGACTGCATGCTTAAACTACTACCAATATTATTTGTTGCAAGATGCATGATGAAACATTTATGTTTGTTATTGCAGTATGCATGATACGCTAACTGCAATGTGCAAAATATTTATCATAAACATATATATATATATTGCTAAAATTATAATGAATCGATCATAAAAATACATTTATAAGAAGTAAATGTGTCGATCTTAATTACTTAATTAAATTAAAATTGCAGCAAAATTTGATCTTTTCCACTTCGATTAGTATCAATTGTTGATTAGTAAAGAAGTATCATTATAAACCTCAAACAGCTGCGGTTGTTTTTCATCTTTTCTCAGCATCATTTTTGTTTCATTCAATTCATTCTTTCATTCCTCCTCTTTTTATGTCATGTTACCTTCTCGAAATGTTCCCCATATCTTTAATGCCATCTGAATCAGTTGTTCGATGCTTTTCAACCACTCATCAATTCATTCATCTATCAGTTCATTTCATTCATCTCTTTAACAGACTATCATCTCATCAAATCTAAGTTAACTTATATTTCCTCTCTTTTCTTCATTTCCTATTATCATTCATTCATTCTTTTCCTTTTATTAATTAAAATTTAAATTTGTTATTTTATGCTCTTGAAATTTTATCATTTCATTATAACTCTTCACTTTTATGTATCGCAACTTTTCCAAAAATTTTTATTAAATTTTATGAAATAATTTTTTTTTTTTTTTTTAAAATACATTATTGTTGTTTATGGAATTCTTGAAAAAGTTATATATATATATTTTGATTATTACAAGTTTCTGAGTCATACTCCAATAATAAAAAATAATTTTCGAAATCAATTTGATAAATTGTTATTTTATTTTATCAAATAAATTCTGTAATTTTACATGCTTTTCTCTTTTCTTCTTTTTTTTTAAAAAAAAAAAAATTAGTTCATAAATTTTTTTTTTAGAAAATTTGCTGTGATTTTATTAATTGTATGGAAATTTATTCCATTAATTTTTCCCACAAATCTCGGATATATTCATCGCAATTATCAATAAGTTACAATAAAATTATCCGTAATAAATTGTATCAAATTGTCGAATATTAGGAAATTTCATGTCAACTAAATATCATCAAATTTTGTATAAACAATCATTTGATAAGTAAGTAATAAAGCGATAAATCTTGGATGATAACTTCAACAAAATTAGTATCACTTATATCATGTTTGTTTTGATTTAATTAAATCATTTTCGACTTTTTCTTTTTTTTTTTTTTCCCCTTTTTAAATTTATAAAATTTAGAGTTAATAATGGATGCAAATGATTATGAGAAGACATTAATTGCGCTTGAAGAAGCACTAGCAACAGTTACAACAACAACAAAATTATTACCAACCGGATGTCCTAATGTAATTTGTACCGCATTACCCAATCATTGGCGTAGCAACAAATCATTACCGTTACCGTTTACTGTCTTTGCATTAGGACCGGTTCCGGATGGAACGCTTGTTACCGTTGCAGCCGGAAATGAAGAAAATTGCTGTGCTGATTTACGAAATAATCGTACTCAAATGAATGGACAAATTGCGCGGTTTAATGATTTGCGATTTGTTGGTAAAAGTGGACGAGGTAAAATTTTCCAATTTTTCTTTTCTTTTTTTTTTTTTCAAATGAAAGTTAAATTTGAAAAAATGATTTAATTATCATTTTAGGGTGTGCTACGGTGAATGCATTAATTATTACATTTAAAAGTTGATGTTGTGAGAAAAAATTAAAAGTACAGAAATAATTAGGATTAATATTAATTATTTGTTGCCTTTTTATTTGTTAAGATTCTGTTTATCTCTACCCAAAAGAATAATTGTTTTAAAATAAATAAAATTAAAATCTGAAAAAGGAATTAATTTTGATAGAGAAATTCTTAGAGATAAAATGAGTAATCATTGCTAAATTAGATCTTTTGTTTTTAATTTGAGATAGCATGGATAATTTGAATTTTACGAAATAGTAATTTATTTTAAAAAAAATCTCTCGAATTTATAAAATAGTACTTAACTAAATGCAAAACTTTTCTACAAAATTTAAAATTAAATTCCAATTAATTCCGAAAAGGTAATATTAAGCCGTCATTGCTTTTTTTCGATACATCTTAGATAACAAATTATGTTAATAATTTCAATTTCCTATATGTCTTTCTTGGTATTTGAGCAACTGTAATTTGAATCATTGATAAAATTTGAAGAAGCTGTTTTTCTTTTTGTCCTCCACGAATTTCAATTCAGGAAATCTAGTGAATAACCGTATCTATCACATTATCAATTGTACCTATCAAAAAGGTACATCCTCATTTTTCCCATTCTTTTCAACCATTTCACCTCATCCTACTTTCTTTTTTATTCTCTCTCTCTCTCTCTCTTCCTCTTATTATTTTTCTCCAAATATACATAGAAATAATCTTTGCTATTTAATTAATTAATTAATTACATTTTTTTTATTACAACAAAACTTCAACTTTTTTTTTTTGCATTTTTCAAATATAATTTTATATTTTATAATACTTTCTATTTTTCTATTTTATAACATTTGAAGGAATTTTAAATAAATTTTATAAAAAATTTTAAAATGTTATAAAAGAAAAAAGGAAAAAAGAAAGAAAGAAAGAATTTCAGGAAAAAATTTTCATTTAACGATAACTATCGATACAAAACCGGCACAGATAGCAATCGTTGGTAAAGCAATTAAGGTTACGGTTGATGGCCCGCGTGATTCTCGAACAAATAAGCGTACGGGTGAAATTCCATTCTTTTTTTTTTTTTTACTATTTCTTACCATAATCTTTTCTCTCTCTCTCTCTCTCTTTTTCCCATTTGTTTTTGTTTTAAAATTTAAAAAAGAAAAAATTATTTAAATTTAACAAAAGAAAATAAAAAAGAATTTATTTAAAAATTTTAATAACTAAAAAATAAGCAATTTTTTCCCTTCTTTTTTTTTATTGAAATAATACATAAGAAAAAATTAATTCAAAAAAAAAAAATTTTTTTTTTTGAATAAATTATCATAAAATTTCAGTTAGAATTATTAAATTTTACTCTTACTATTACATTTATTATTTAATAAAAAAAAAAAAAAATTATAGCATTAACACGTCGTACTAGTGCATCAATTTCATTTGATGATTGTCCGGTTACCAGTAAAATTCGTCGCCGGATTTCCACTGCAACTATACCGCGACCGATACCTACCCTAATGCCACCAATTCCTGTTTTTCCCGCTCTATTCAATCCATTTCAATTTATTCCAAATCCACCGGTACCTACGGCAGTATCGTTGAATTTTCCTCATTCTCCTCTACTAAATCCCACTACTGCAATTGTTAGACAACCTATTCCACCTGTTGTTACACCTTTACCGGCTGTTTTAACCCAAAGAACCCGACAGTTACCTCAATCGGAGGAACAACCAATCGGAACAAGAACAAGACGAAAAGCAACAAAAATTTGGAAACCTTATGATATTAAATCATGAAAATGAAATTAAAAATGTAAATTCTCAAACATTTCCCAATTCAGTGATATATATTAATTATGAATTCCTGATGAATATGCATAATTATTCCTTAACTATCATTTATTGGTTTGATTTAATTCACTTACTTTTGCACTTTCAAACATACATTTAGCCACTTATTTTTTTTTTCTTTGAATTATTGATTTGTTCGTAGTAAAGGGAAAAAATTCTATGATCAAATTTTAAACGTTGATGAAAACAAACATTTTGAATATTTCAGCAAAATTTTTCGCATTGGACGAATATTTAAAATTTAATGAAATGAGATTAAAAAATTTATGCGAGAAATACGACATATTTTGTAATTGATTTAATCAGTAATTTTATCAGATGGAAATCGCAAGCATAATTGTACAGAAATAAATTGTAAGCATAATCGTTTCGATGTAATTAGAAGCACAATCGCTTAGAAGAAATTCAGTCAATTAATGAACTAATTGTTAATTATCTGGTTAAAAAAAAAAAAAAAAAAAAATGATAGGATAAATTTTCTATTCTCATAAATAACTTTGATTAACTATTTAATAAATGATAATATTAAGTGAAAAGAAGAGAAATGAAAAGAACAATGAAAAAATAATATTTGAAATTATATAAACATATGCATATTTATCAACAATTTATTGTATCAAATTTTTTTTTTTTTTTATGCAAAAATTAGTTTGTTGATCTCATCATTTTATTATTGTTATTATTATTATTATTATTATTATTATTATTATTATTATTATTATTACTATTATTATTATTATTATTATTATTATTATTATTATTATTATTATTATTATTATTATCATTATTATTATTATTATTATTATTATCATTATCATTATTATTATTATTATTATTGTTATTATTATTATCATTGTCATTATTGTGCGATTTCAGTTGTTTATTTTTGATATTTTTGCGGGTAATGAAAGAAAAAAGTTTGTAAATGCTTTTTTTAAATGATAATTTTCTTCTCTCTCTCTCTCTCTTTCTCGTTCCATTTTGTTCCTCTTTTTTTTTTGTATGATAATTTATGAATAAAAATTGCTTCAAATTAACATACGCTATCAATGGATGTATACAATCATTTTATATCATGGAGTTTTATCATTAAATATTTTTTTTTTTTTTTTTTGACAAGAAATTTTATTGGATAATTTTATTTAAAGAAAATATTAATTAAGATTGTATAAGTAAATAGATTTAATTTGACTCTTAATTGAATTGATTTTAAAATTAATTTTCCTCCTTCATTAATTATTAATTAGAATTTGAATACTAATTTTTCATTTATGATTTTGCAATTGATTTAACAATTAAATCTTAGCATTATTCATTTCTTTTTTTTTTTAGTATTTTATAATTATTTTATGGTAATTTTTTCATTTTTTTTTTCTCCCTAAACAACTGATACTATCAATTAATTCTTGCTTCATTTGAATAAATTCAATTAATTTATATGCTAATTGTATCGTATTGCAGTTTGTTTAAAATTTCTAAACTAAATATTTTTAACACATAGATATAATTCATCGAACATTTTATCATCACATTGCTCTTTCTTCTTCTAATATTAGCCAGATATAACTTGACGATTTTTAACTTAAATGATTTATATCAATTTTACAATTCTATTCATTTTTTTTCAACTTTATTTCATATATTCAATTTTATTCGAATAGAAATATAATCCAAGAAAGTGGAAGAAAAAGAGAGAGAGAGAGAGAGGGAGAATGTAATGGAAAAAGAGAAAGATGAAAAGAAGGAAAATAGAGAAGAATGGAAAGAGATTGATCTAAAGATAAATTTTTAATTTCCAAAGATTATACATATACATATATACATAGATATAGATAGGATTGAAATATGGATCAATGATGTATATTTGATTTGTAACAAAATATACATCATTTTTGGCTGGTATAATGGTATTCATTTTGATAACAATCTCCGTATCGTGTCCTTATTTGTTCAATACATAGATTGTTATTAGCTGATAAAAACCGGTTCATCCTATTCATCATTATCATCATCATCATCATCATTATCATTAATGATCACCGCTAACGTGAATAAATTTTTAATATACCATTATCGTTGGTTGTTACACCTACCTATCTTATGCGATTTATCATCATTATCTTTTTCATCATGATGATAATCATTATTATTATCCATAATAATAACATTTTCAACATATCGTTATCATTGTTACACTTAATAGTCTTCTTTGAACAAAATTTATCATTCTTACAGATCTATGTTTCGATAAAAATGATGACAAGATCGTGAAAATAAAAAAAAAAAAAAAAAATACTACCGAATAATACTTGGCATCTTTTTCTTTTTTTTTTTTTTTTTTTTTAACCAACCCATTTAGCAAATAATTTAATTTAATTGTTAAGAGTAAAATTTAAAATAAAACTCGGGAAATTTTTATCATTGGAATTTATTAGATTTACGGGATTCTCCATTAAATTTGAAATCTTTTCAAATATTAGATAAACTAATTTGTAAGCAGCAAGTTTAGGAAACAACTAATTGATTAATTTAATGTAAAAAAGCAAAAAAGATAAATATTTGGTTAGCTTCATATGATTTCAATTTCCTCAGATTTGATCTTAGTATTTGAATTGTTGAATCAAATGAAACTAATGGACATGTTTAACCACCAGTATTATCGTAATTGAGAGATACTTCTAATTCAACAAGAATATAAACTGATCACGTAATGATCGCCAATTACTTTGATTTCTGAATAATGCTCATCCATATTGATAGAATGGGAAGATCTCTTTAAGGGTAAAGTTAAAAGAATATGATAAGCTATCGTCATCTTCAGTGATATGAAAGGGAGAATCGAAGAAAGCTACAAAAGAAGTGTCAAAATAAATATCTTGGGAAGAATTCCAGAAAGAGCTAGAATAAAATCATCTTTTTCTTCATTTGACATTTCCCATAATCTTGACATTTAATGTCTTTTCATTTGTGAAAGAAAAATGATAGCAAAGTAAGAAACACTATCATCATCATCATCAACGAACTTTATGCGGGAACTTTCAAAATCAGAACATCAACTGATCATATTGCTACTTCCAATAGCAATAATATGGATGCAGAATTACTGATGGTAACAAGTATACAATTTTGTATAACAAAAAATAACGTTAGTTAAACAACTGGTAAAACAACAAACCAAAATAAACGATGTTTGTTAAAACGTAGATAACTTCTTATGATACAATGTCATCAACTTATTGAGCATGGAAGTTGTCTCTCAACAAGTAAATAAATGTATTCACACTTTTGATGGAATAAAATTATGCAATGACAATAAATGTAACATCTAATCACAACATTAATAGAGTGAAATTAGAATGTAATTACTGTACTGCCCAGTTAAACAAAAAAAACACCAACTATAACAGACAACTACGCAACTCCAACCTAAATGTCTCTGATGCATGGATGAACTCCCACATAGCAGTGCGATGATCATGTTATTATTATTACTTACTAGATTACATGACACGCTTAACGTATTTTCACATCATACCCTAGCCTTACAACGAACCTGGAAACAATAGCCTAAAAGTAAATTTTCAGTTTTCAAGAAATTCAAAACTTGATTCAGAGTGTCACATGCAATTTGAAGACTGAAGGATGCACCATGACGACCTATGAATATAGCCAACAACGATGACACCATAACAGTCTAAAGAGCTGATAATATGGTCTACAAAAAAATCCTTTTAGAACAATTCCGAAAACAAATTGACAATCAATTCCTAGACATACTGGCAGCCAAAGACAACACTATTACTCACATAAATTCAATCAGCTCGATGACAAAAAAAAAAAGACAGATCAAAGCTCGAGATAATGACAGTTGAAAGTCCTTTTGTAACGAATTTATAAAGAATTCGGAATTATGCAGTTGAAGATGGAAAATAACTTCTGACGTAATGAAAACCACAAAGACTTCTGGTTCTTCACGTTACTAGCTTATTATTTCTACAGCAGAAATATACTTAAGCTGTTTTATACTTAAGAGAACGACCTTGTTCCTATCAAATCTGATATGACAACTTCAACATAAGTATTCATAGGAGGCTATTGGGCTTTGAAAGCTTGAAATCTCGCCTAAACAGTTATTTGGTAGCGGAAACAACCTCCTTTACAAAGCCAATTAAATTTATTCGTACTGCGAAGATGTTATCATACCGGATGTTTCCAAATTCAAATCTTCTCACTCAAAGAAAATTAAAAACACTAACCTGGGAGTATGAATGTCCATGAATTAAAACAGTCTTATGAATTAAACCATTAAATAACTGCCCTTGTTGAGGGCACCGAGAAGGGAAGGAAGGAAAAGAAAATAAAGAGATGAAATTGGGGTGAAAAGAAAAAAGGAAAGATCCAGATTTCAATACAATTGGAAAACTTTTACAAATAGAACTTTTAAAATTGTTAAGAATATAATTCCAAAACAGAAATCCAAGAAATGACAAATTCCAGAATGTTTTTACACAATTACGGATAACAAATACACAATCTAGACATTCATTTCGAAACCCATCGGATTCAAACTTTAAATCAACTGCGATAGAACAAGCGTCCAATTCATTATGATGCGTATAGAAAGCTTTGATCTATAATAACATTGTTTTTCATTTCTAATACATCTAGAACAAAATCTTACAATCAGAAGTCAAAGAAGGAGAGCATAAAATATGTAGGTAAACATAAATCCAGCAGCAAGAATTTAAAAAATTGAAACTCACAACCTGTCATACACAATGCTAAACTTGTTCAGATACAATTTAAAAAAAAAAGAAATTAGTAAGGAACGATACACCAAAGATTTACCTTACAATATGGATAAAAATTTTCTACTCAACATTAAATAATCAATGCTTTTACGGCGCACTGGTTGAAACAGTTTCAGTGCTTGGAGAACTCGATGAAATAGAAGCCGCAGATAAGGTCCCGTCAACAATACTTTCTAGACGAAGAGGCGAGTCACTAAAAAATTGAAAAAAGATTTTGTTTGGCAATTTCCTTTACTAACACCATGCTTAAATCATAAGAAAAATGAATCATTTCACAGGAAAATAATCCACACTGACAGTACAAATATGTTACCTTTTAAACTAGATTCCCTTGGGCTTTCTTTTAAAAGAAATCGAAATTAAAGATACTTATACTAACAAGAAAAAATTTTTAGTTATTTAAGCTAATCTCTGAATTTCCTACAATCTTTCATAAAATTTTCAACAGTCCACCTGTGATCGTGTCCATTTTGACTCCCGGAAGAACTTGAACTAATGCATGGAATGCGTCGAAATGAATTTAAAGTTCGTGCTTTTAGCTTGCGTTCATGTGAAACGATAGGAGATTGATTTGCAGTTGGCATCCAAACCTAAAATGTAAATGCTGCACCAGAAAAAAAGATATGGATTCACAACTCATCTCTGAGATCAAACTGGGACCATTTGTCTAATCTAGAACTTGAAAAGAGCATTATGTTGGTTATTATCTGTGAAAGAGTAGCTTCGTAAATATTGTTTCCTTGCTGACTCATTTGAACCTTATTCATGGCAGTAGCGAAAGATTTAGTTTACCTGTACTTGCTTGAGAGGTTGGTTGGAATAAGTAGGCAACAGATATGTAGGCTGTCCAAACGCTAGCTTCACACTTGCGGGTTTGGCAATTTCTGTAATATGGTCGGGAACCGGTGGTCGCATGTTCATCTGAATCCTGAAATGGATATATCACTTTTATTAAATTTGTTTTAACTGAGAATTTCAATCTTGATTCTTAAACCTGTATTCCTGTCTGACATTAGCTGAACTTGCACCACAAAACTCTTCCAGGTAAACTGCTGGAATGACTTGACTTTGAAATACCATTTCTTTATACCACTAAAATCCAACTTTATATCAAAGATTGGAACGCTACTTACGGCAGAAACTACTCGTTCCGACTTCATTCCGTTTCTGAGAATTTCTTGAGTAAACTAGTTCTCAACATTCAATTATTATTAAAGACTATAAATGTTCAATAGCGCACCCAATCTCAGATGTAACAGTGCCAAAATACTGTCCCGATACAACCGTGCGCGGATCGTATGAAACAGCACAATTAGCTGCACTGTACGTGATGTAAGATTCCGATTGTACTGGTCGACGATGTGTGCGAATCATCGGTTTGTGGCCGCCATACGGACCAGTCAGTGCATGACGAACCTTCAATCAGATTGGTGAAATTTAAATCGAAATATGAATTTGAATAAATCAAAATTCGAGCAATATAGTTTTCCAAATGATAAAGAACCAAAGAAATAAAGGAATAATCCGAAAATCTTTTAATTTCCTTACCTCCCAACATTGTAGACAAAAGTACTTAAAACAGCTCTTTTCGCGGCAGAAATATGGGCCCTGAACACATTCACACTGCGAGCATTTGACATCCTCCAGGAACGGATCAATCTGCACTTTTTTGGTGAATTTCGAAGTGTGGATTTCAAGATAACCGGATTCGATCGCACGGAAGTAAGCTGACTGTGTTGAAAACACGACTCGTGCACTGCCTAGATGTCAATACGAGTAAGCATGCAGCTTGATTTCATATTTATTGTACCTCTTCATTCTTATGTTAAGTAAATTTCTAACTTATCGAAATGCTCATTCTTACCTTCTTCCTGAATAATTTCCTACAGATTCAATTCATTTCTTCAAAACGAGTTTGTAAGGATACACATGGTTTTGCAGCCATACATGCGAACGCAACGCTATCGGTACAAGAATTTCAGATTGACGCATTATCACACATGTTTCTAAAATGTTGAATAACCTACCTATGGGATATTTTTGACGATCTGTGTCGATTCCAACGAAAAGCACATCACCGTAAACATCTTTCATGATGGAAAATAAGACCTTAACAGAAATAGAAAAAACGGGAATGAAAAAGAATTCAATATGAGAAGCAAATGAACCGAATTCTTTCCCAACAAGAGTTAAATAGTATAAGAAACTTTACCTCCTACATAACTGATTTTGTTAAAAATTCACCTGAGCCGTAATCATACCATGCAAAGCTCCAACAAATACCGTCTTCTTGGATTCCAGAGGAATATTCGGATTGAGAATATACGAGGCATCTGTTATCACCCATGGAATAATTTGCACCTGGTGTAAATGTCGTTCAATATTTGAAAATTAGGAATAGTTGAGAAACTGATCCAAGCAGACCTGTTCGCTAAAAACAGGATACCTGTCTGATTTCTAATCCATTGGCTCGTCGTGCTGTCAATTTAAAATACCATTCACCAGCTGTTCCAAACTCCTGAGAGCAATCTTGCAACAGTTTCTTTACCGCCAAATCATTTTCGAAAATCATGTACACGTAACCGGTAATTTTGGCTCGTCGTGGATTTATGCGTGCATGACGCGACTCTTTGCTAGGCCATTCTACTCGGCATGAACCGTACTTCGAAAATGACTGGAAAATTTTTGAAGAAATTTGAGAACTTCAGTGGATATGTTATGCTTCCGACCAAAACTTCTTACGATATTGTCACTGCTTAAACTTTCAATCGCTTTATTAGGTCATCATGTGGCAGTATGATAGTACCCTTCTGTTTCACTTGGAGCTTCCAAGACGAAGACTTTATTCACGTTGCATGCTATGTCACGACAACAGCATGTGATTTTTTTTTTGACAAGATAAATGTAGATAAGTTTGATGGTTCAAATTAGGATACCAATTGTACTAAACACCAAGAATGCTTACATCAAGAAGTGCAGGTTCTGTAATATCCCACGGTACACCACCAATGAAAACTTTACTAGAGAACACTGGATTACGATAGTTACGAGGTGGTAACTCGCCTTTCCAGTAGCAAGGCTTCCCACGTCGCATTTCGAAGTCAACAGTTGCTTGAGTTACCTGTGACCGTACCACGGATGCTGTCATCATCTTAAATACAGTAATTTGTCATTATGGATTTATCCTATCAATCTGCTATCAAATACAAATGAACATTCAGATTTGTTAGACAAATCTTAATAAAAAGCTTCCGATCTTTTATGCGTCCTTATTTTGTCCTCTTATCAAGGACTGAAACTTGTGGATGCAAAAGCAGCAAGATGTGTTCGTATCCAGAGTTGCACGTCTATCAAGAAACCATTACTTTCACCCACAACATATAAGCTTGCATGCATTGGAAGCAATTTTAAAAATAATATTTACAGCTGTTCGTTCACTACTAGTACTCTGTTCTGAGTAGTAACATGGAAAATAAGTCGCCGTAACTATTACATCCGGAATCTACTATGCCGTTGGATTATAAAATTAAGCTTTAACACTATCTACCAAATCATAGATTGGTCATCATTTGTTGACAGCGTTGGACGATAATGGTGAAATTTTAACCTGCACATAAGTGGGTGAATATCCATTCTGTAGCATGTGTGCCACAATTTGATGATGGTATTGCTGATACTCTTTGGCTCCGGTCATCACTGCTTGCCATGATTTCTGTACAGGCTGAGTATCGATGATCATCGAATCCAGTGGCTATAAAATGAAACAATCTTTCTAAAATATCATGCTCATCGTCCTCTCTTCCTCCAAAGGAACTATTCTTCCCGCTGATACTTGTAAAACGAAACATTCAAGATTTGATGATACGTTTGGGGATACACGCGAGTGGCAAGATTGTACTTATCCAAAGAAAAAACAAAACCATCAGCCGGAAATAAGATTCATACTAATTGCCAAGGATTAAGTCTCATTTTTAAAGATAATGAAGTTCCATCATATCACATACTAACCATTGTTGATCCTTTGCTGTTACTATCGTTTTTTGCTTGATAATCTTCTAAATCCCCAATTTTTTTGGTTGCATCATTACTAGTGATGGTTTTTGCAATGGTGTCAGTAGTAGTAGCACCAGTATCTATCTTATGGACACCTGTACCACTCGATTTACCATTATTACGAGAGTTGTAATTTGTGCCCGGAATATTATTATGATTTTGGTCGGTAAGATTGCGAGAATTCACTTCATTTCCATCTGCAAAAAACACACTATTTTATGGATACATCATAATTCTTAAATACATTGAAATTAAACTATTGAAGAAAATATTATCGAGATCATGCAAAAAAGTTATTTGCCTAAAAATCATCTTTCCCAACTTTTCTTTGCAATTATCATATACTCTTAGAAAGATAGCATAAAAAAAAAAAAAAAAAAAAAATGGGAACTTCCGAAGCAGGCATCTTAGCCCTCGAAAATCCCCAATCTACCATTTTTTGATGTAAGAATCTTCGCAGCAACAGGTGTTTTGCTTGTCGTCGCTTTTCCTTCCGGAACTTTTACTCTATTCTGATCCTCTACTTGCAATTTGTCCATCGCTCCAAAAAAAAAAAAAAAAATAAAGCAGAATTTTTTTCTATTGCACAGAAATGACAAATAAAAAAATGTCACAAAAACATATACCACGCTTTTCAGAACATTTAGCAAACAAAAAATAATTCCAGGAGTTTGATGAAATTTTAAATGGCATAATTCAAAAAATTCTTCTTAATGAAATCTCAAACTTACAAATTAACACTAATTTCTAAAACTTCCAAGCATGTACTTAAATTTTAAATATTGGTTTTTTATCAAAATAGTATTTCGAACTTCTACAAAATTCAGGAGAAATTTTGAAATATTCCAAATATTTGGATTTGTTACTATTTTATTGCTATCATACATTAATATAAAGATTCAAAAGAAAGAAAGGTAACAAAACAAAAAATAAAACGATTCATCTATCGTTGATTAAATCAATGTAAGCAAGGTTATTAAACCATTCCCTTTAATACATGTAACATCGATGATGACTGATACTATTTAACAAAATATCTGAACTTCCATATTAGTTCGATAATCTGTCAAAACTTTGATGAAATAGTTGAAGAATTTACTATTTTTCAATACTACTTCGTCGTAATATTTAAGATTAAAACGTATTGACAAATTCTTAAGACTTTAATAAAATATTTCAGAATTTGTATGAAGAATGCAAACTATACGCACTTGTACATAAGTTAGAATTTGGTGGGAAAAAATCAAAATTTTTGAACAATCCAAAAGATTAGGATTTTCTAATCAACCTAAAACTGGCACCCTTTTCTACAATATAGACTGATGAGATATATTTTGTTCAATCTGCGCTTTTTTAAGGATTTTGGAAATTTCCCAGAAAAGAGAATTTAATACTTTTTCAGTGTTTCATAAATCTTTTAACTACACAATCATTTTATCACGAAAATGATTTGCTTAAATGTTTAAAAATTTGTTGCAATTTTGAAGTCTTAAATTAGCAATCCAAAATTTTTCAATTTCCCCTCAATTTAAAATCTTATTTACGCTTATGAAAATATCACTTAAGCACTCCATTAATTAATCACTTTTAGACTAATGAAAAAAAAAATTACCCTTTTAGTAGACAGATTCTTTTCATTGAATTTCTCAATCTATTATTGCTTTATTCTCTTCCTTTTTAACTAATTATAATTTAATTGAAATGAAATTAACATTTCAAATTTGTAGGAAAAAAAAAAAAGCTAACTAAAAAGAGTTTAGCTAAAAAAAAAAAAAAAAATTAACCTAAATTACCAAAAAAAAAAAAAAAAAAAAAAAAAATGGAGCAATAAAAGTAACAATATTAGACAGCTTTGGTAATATTACTACTATCAATTGACATACTTAAAACTATCATTAGTCACGTATACATATCCATTCCATTCATCTATTCATATTATCCAAACTTAGCATTAGTCACGTAGCATAATCCATTCCAAAGGCATTAATACATTCATGGAAATATAGACATTAATCTCACTGATTACGACACTCTTTGGTCTTCTACTTTAATTTGAATTCGATCTTTTCCTTTGCATATATGATAAAAGATTTGAAATTTGAAACATTAATTAAATACTTAATTAGATTTGAAATGTTTTTGATGCGGGAACTCTCGAAATTCTTCAAAATTTACTCGACATAATATAAATAGAAAAAATGTGATTAAAATCAGATGAAAATTCATCACACGAATAAATATACATATCAAAAAACAAATAGAACCAAAAATTGGAAACGTATACACTGGAAACAAAGTAATAACTTAGTTAAAAGTTTGCAGATCAGAAGTTGGAATGGAAAAAATTTCAGAAGGTAGGTCCATTTTTAGAATCCACAACCACTTACCAACCATGGAAATAAGTTTTGGGAAAAATATTCCACAGATCTCCAGATTCATGAAATCATTTAACAGAATCTAAACACATTTAACTTCGCTTCACTTCATAAAAATCACATGTGATCTCCGGGAGAATTCTGATCAAAGTAAATAATCTCTTTAAGTATAAAAACTAGCAATCACAAAATTCAAAAAATTAAGTTCTATTCCACAAACAAGAGATTCTAACACATCATTTACGGCCACCTGGAATTTTTGAGGCAACATTTATTTTTAAATATCTTAGCTTCCTTCCTCCGCAGAAATTCATGAAAAAACGATGACTGAATTCTTCATTAATCCTATCTTCTTTCTCTTCAATCTAACAGCTAAAATATCGAAATAAGAAGATATATAATTCTTGTGCCCACCATTAGAAATCTTTACATTCCTACTTTTTCTACCATACATAAAACTGATTTTCTGAATAGTCTGAAAACTAGTGAAATAAAGAACACATTCTATAAGCAAACGATTTATCTTTCTGTTCTCCTTTTTAACCGACTTCCTCAAGATATCATCATAAGTTTTATGATATCGTACGTGCGACTAAATTGCGATATGAACCTTGGTGAAAACCACCAGAAGCCAAATGAGGGATTGTTCGACCAGCGCTATGCATTATCAAATTGATTGAATTTAGTTCCTAAACAGGAAGCATATTTTCAATTTGAAAATATTTGCCAAAATTTATTTTTTAATCTAATTAAAAAGTCGGTAACTTACTACCACTCCCAGTTAAATCGTTAACAATCGGAATGTGTTTGCTTATTCATTAATTTATTCAGGAAAATTCATAGTGAACATAAAGTGAGAACCTGCTTACTACGTAAGTAGATAAGTAAATAAGCAAATATGCATTTGATTTTAAATCGTCAAGATCATTCGGCTTAGTTCAAAAAATGACTCTCGTTGGACGTAACTGTTCTTCGTTTTCTTGTCCATTGCAGTGCTTCATTAAAATATGATTACCTAACAATAAATGCTTAATAAATTTATTAACACTGTGATCTTACATGACCCGCAAAACTTTGCATAATAATCTCTCCTCTTCTCATTATATTCATAAGTTTTGAGTCTTATCACAAACGCTGACTTGAAGTTAATTATTTAAACTTTGTGAAAAAAAAATGCTAACTTTGAAATTGAAAATTTTTCGGACCTACTTTGACTGGTGTCTTATCAAAGATATATCTATATGGTCGAGATGGTGAAGATGGCAATGAAGAAGGCATTGGTGTGACAGTAATACGATCAGATACGCTCCTCTGAGGTGACAAGCGATTACACTGAACCACTGGAATTGATAACAGAGAAACACCACTCTACAAAACTGATATTATGATACATGCATTGAATTTTACTGCTTACACTTCTTTTGCCTGACAAGGCTAAATTTCCAGCAGTGGCAGCATACAGAAAACTTTCTTCTTAAAAGATTTTTGAATAATTTACACACTAGGAAATAGTGATAACGAAGGAGTGGTGACAAAAAACAAAAAAGAAATTCTGAAAAATAGTGAAGATGACCACTAATTTTAGCATATTACCGAGAGACGAAAAAATATGGGGATATATATATATATATATATACATTCTAAGCAAGGCACTTTGCCTGGAAAAAATTTTAATAACCTCCGCAAATCCCGGCTGCAATTTCTGCACAAACGATTTCACACGAGCAATGAAAATGTGATTGTAATATTTGATGAGATCAATATACTCCACGTTTTGATGTTCTGGTGTTGCTGTACCGCTGCCCGTTACTGCCCCCGAAACCGATGATTCAGAACGGAATTTGTCGCCTGATGCAGAACCAACAGAATCATGGGAAGCACCATCATCCAAAATAATCGGAGGTGAACTAAATTTTTCTTCCGTTCAAGCAATTTAAAAATTTATTAAAATCTACAAATTTAGTTTAAAAAAATGCTAAATTTCTCCCAAAACATTTTCCTTATTTCACTGCATAGATAATTTTAGATCCCATAAAAATGTAACGATAATTGAAATACTTCATAAATGCCAGAATTTGGCAAACCAGGTTTGCTATCTAAAAGATTACGAAGTGCTTTCCACCAGAACTCGTCGATATACACGTGAAGCAGCTTGCGGTTGATGGCGGTAATGATACATAATGTCGTGGAAAGAAATATTTTGCTGACCAATTTTTGCTACCACATATAAACAACACATTAGGTTTTGATCCAAATGCCTTCCAGCCATAAGAGATGTTTCTGTTCTCAAGACGTGCTCAAACAAAGTCCAAGCTCGCTGACGGCCTTTTTCATCGAGACGTACTCGCTCACAAAGATCACGCAAGCGAACTGCTGCCAAATAATACACCTAAACACGATACCGTTATAAACAAAGAAATATAAAAGAACTTTAGACATTAAATTAAAAACTATCCATTATTTACTTAGCAGTGTGGTACGAATGAAACTAATTTTTCTTGAATTATCCATTATTTACTTATCAGTGTGGTAGGGATGAAACTAATTTTTCCTTCATTCTTTAAGTCTCTATTCTCTCTTATCTCTTCCCCATTTCCACTGACTAACAAGCAATCATATTACCAGCTTTAGGATATAAGATGGATTGCTTTGAAGATATATGATGCTAATGTTTTGACTGCAAAGAACTGATGCCATTCTCAATAATGATTTGTATGAATATTCTGTAAACTTGAAACAATAAATTTTAAAAACAAACAAACGCGCCTTGCGGAAAAATAACAATGTTGCAGACGTTGGTGCTGAACTTTCAGCATCTGGAGCTCGCCGTTTTGCAGCAACACATGATGAATCATCGTCATCAAATTCAAGTCGACGTTTTGCTGCTTGAAAAAACAAAACCATTATTTTACCAGATGAAATCAAAACATAAAAGACAAAAAAATGCAGTTCTACAAAATCTACCGAGTGGTTTGACGGGTGACAAGGTATAACGCTGTGAAAGAGATGGCTGCCTCATAGAATAACCCTCTACGGTTTCCAACGACACCGCCTGACTTGATGGCACGCCATCGGCTCGTCGATGCAAACTAGGCCATAGTGGTGAATCTAAGCTCCAAGCAAACTCTTCTAACACACGTTCTTCAACCTGTAAACCAAGAATTGAAATAACTAATGCAAAAGAATTTCCGGTTAATCAGTGTTAATTAATAGAAAAGAAATCCAACTCTAGGAATACTCAAGAAATACTCAATGCACAGACTAAGATACAAAAGCACATAAGTATTTTATCGGCTTCTCCTACATATTTTCTAGAGCTATTTTTCAAAGAAGTGGAACTGGAAACTGATCTTCAGATTATCCAGGTGAATCCAGGTGAAGTAATACTAAGATTTACTTCACAGGATAAAAGTGTGACTTGTGGCACTGGATTTTCTGGAAACAACTTCAAACTGCATGAGAAACTGCTTTTACATTCTGAACAGAAAAATTTTAGTGTATGACTATCATGCAAAATATATACCTTATTGAGATGCTTAACCATTTCACGCGACAAAGAAGAATCGGCACGGATAATTAATTCAATAACTTTGTAAAAATGTATAGCAGATAGTCGCATAGTTTCCAGACTCCATGGGAATTCTCGTACACTTTCATATGTAAAAAGAACTAGTTGCAAAGAACAGACATATAACGCCTTCAAGAAATCCTCCCTGAGCAACACAACCTGCAATGCCATACTGTAGATCTAGTAAACTTGAACTTTGAAAAAGCAATCGGCCTAATTAAAATTTGAATTTATATTAGTTGAATCTAGAACTATATTTCACAGACAGCAAACATAAACATATAAAACAAGAAAAAAAATAAAAAAGCAGCAAAACATTTCACATAATACAAACCTTGCTGTAGCGAAACAGTTACAACATTACCAAAAAACTTATCTTAAGCGATAATTTCAAACTAAAAAAAATTATTATAAAAAAACAAAGTTCTCTCACGAATTTTCAATAAGAATGAACTTTATCCAGCCTACAAGTCCCATTAAATTTATCCAGAGCAAGATATGAAACTCACACTTAGTTTTACGATACTTCCACTTCCCAAACGATCCTTTTCTGAAAGAGCTATTTTATGCAAGAAACGAAAGAATAAGCACTCCGTATTGCTCTTTCGAACTGCAAACATTTCGCGAAATGAGGTGTCGTAGTCAGCTCCATCTAACTGTCCTTCATTTTCTACTGCTTCTTCCAAACGTTCACTTAACTGAGAAACTGAAATAAACTTTTAAATTTCTTCCGCAAAAATCTGATCTTGACCAGTTCAGAAATTTCACAGTAGTTTTTCCTTTCTTTTGAAAATTTAACTAGTAAGGTGGTTCCAGTCCACTTCAAAACTTGAAGAAATTATAATACACTTACCAATATTCATAATTTTTCCAAGTGGATCCTG
Source organism: Dipetalonema caudispina (assembly GCA_013365325.1). NCBI lineage: Eukaryota > Metazoa > Nematoda > Chromadorea > Rhabditida > Onchocercidae > Dipetalonema > Dipetalonema caudispina. The sequence goes on along the minus strand of JABVXV010000420.1, from coordinate 21,292 downwards.
GCAACTGTGACATAAAATGCTCTCTACTTCAGCGTCCAATCTTTTCCAATTGTCTTGTAACAACGATTCCAGTTTCGACGCATTATAAAGTGAAGCGGAAACCGGTGTAGCAGGACAATACTAAAAAGCTAATTTTAATACAATGCAATAAAATGATCGTCAATAAAACTGTACAAAGCAACATGTAAATACGAAAAAAGAAATTATGTAACGATGTAACGTCAAGTGAATCGAAACTGTCGTCAATTATAACTATGTAGAAATGTAAACCAATTAAGTAATGCGTTTTATCGTAGTTAAAACAGATATATGTTTAAGCGAGAATTAAATTAGCAAAAGTTGATTAGAAAATATCTCCCTGTTCTTAGATAAACATCCTTACCACCCGACACAAATCCCAAAATATAAACTTCTTGCACAAATTACAGATTTTGTCATATCGAAGTAGTGTCTCAGTGGAAGTCTAAGTAAAGTCTGAAATTCCGATTTTACCTAGTGAAATTAGGCTGCGTAATATTTAAGCAAAATGGAAGAAAAAGAAAACCGAGTACCTGTTCAGCGGATATGACATATCCTCGACCACTCAATGGTGTCCTTTGCTGCCTTTGATCCTGCAGTCGTTCCAAACAACTCTGAGTACTTAAGCGCAACAACATATCTGCATCAACAAGGCTGTCGCCATCTTCTGAACGCCGAAGACGCTGCACTGCACATTCTGAAATAGCGGTCCACTTTAGCGCAGATTGAAATTTAAATGATAATGGAAAAAAACTCAGCGCTAAGTCAATTAATTAATACTTTATACCGATGTTTTGCTGGATTTAAGTATCCAAAGTGAGACAGATTTATTTAGCAACCACAAAATTCCACCTATATGCAATATGGAAGTGAAATCAGTCAATGGTCTGCAGAAATTCAATTTCAACTTCAATTTTCAATGAGTCTGTTTTCAAACCATGCAAACAAAATATAGATGCTATCCATCATTGACAGAAGTTTGGTAAACGGCATTAAGAGATAGTTTTCAGGGAAACAAAAAGATTTTTTCGGTCACAAGGAAGTATTTGTTTTTTCGTCTCTTGATAAGATCAGAATCAGTCATCAGGGAGCAATAGAGTTAGTGATAAAGAACCATTAAATAATGTCATATAATAGAAACTTCGTTTAGCATTTAAAATTTCTTGTTTTCTTAAAGAAAACAAAACTGTTCAAAGCCTTCTTTACTCCTTCAATATTAACTGTGATGCAAAACTTGTGCTTTAAATTGGTTTTCTTAAATTGTGTATACCATCGTATGCTTCATCAAACACGAAAGCAATATCTGCTGGCAAAAACATCCTCTCATCCATTTCACCTCGTTTTACAATCAGTTCCTCATACATATTATCCAACTTTTTCCTATAAAAAGAACATGAGCATGAAGAAAAACTAAAAGGGCAAATATGAACTTCATCCAATTTAAAACCTTATATTCAATCCCCAAAAAAACAAAACATAACGACTTCCTGGTTTTGATTTAAATTTCGACTGGAAGAAACTTCACTTTTCTTGAAGGTCGGCTTGTGGATTAAACACCTATTTATCGATACGAGCTTTCCAAATGTCTTGGAAAATATTTCGGTACGTAATGAATTTCGAAATGGACTGTACCACTTCAAACTATACAATTCTACATCTAACAATTTAATTTGGTTCATCGATAATGAAACCCTACTTATTGATAAATTCATTGGCAACAAAATTGGCCAAATCTTCGCCTGTTTCTATTGTTTTTTCTTCTGACATTCTGCGCATCCTGGGAAGCCAACAATGGGTTCGAAAGTGCTTTGCATCTAAGACAACACCTTCAAAAATCTGACACAATGTTTCCAGTATAGAATCTTCTTCGGGTTGCATTTCAATAGCATTTACTGAAAAATGAGACAAAGTCGATAATTTAACAATAATAATTATTAACTACTCATCAAAATCGCTCGATACATCGTTCCTGATGTAATCAAGTATGGACCAAACATTTTTAAAGCAGAACATTAAATATTAAGAAGGATAATGCAAGATAGGAAATACTTATGACCAAGACCCATCAACAGGAATTTACTTATTAAAATAATAAAGTCGTCAAAATTTCTCAAGAAAAAAGCTTACTGAAATCGCCATCCAATAAGCAAACTAGTTCGGAACGTCGGAGATCTTGAAAGATGAAGTCAACTGTACAAAGCAAAAGATGAAAACTGTTCATCAAGTCGTCACTGTTGAACTGTTCTACAAATATTATTTTCTTTGGGAATATCGCGAAGTAAATTTAAGCTTTATTCAATCATTATTTAATTATGACTTATATTGCCTCCAATCAGGATATGCCTAAATGGTCAACAGTCGAGTATTTGCAAAAAGCAGCCATATGATTACATTTTGAATACAACTATGACCAAACTATCACTTTATCCATTCGATGATCGACTATTTAAAAAAACTGAGTTCACACAGTTAACAACAATTTTCCTGAGGATGGTGACATCTATTGCTATCTAGTGTTAACATATTGAAAGTGAATTTTATGGAAGGGCACCATCAGAGGAAAAAAACTGTCAAGAAATGCTACACTTTTTTCAATTTTCCATCCAAACATGCCTGCATATTTAATAAAGTTCAAAAAAATAAGAGGAAATCGAAAGATCGAAGATTGAAACACTAACTTCGCATTACGATAAATAATGTCCATAGTAAAGAAAACAGCTTCTTGCAATTGAGACCTTTCGCATCATCATTATCATCATTACTGCATGGTGGTGCAAATATTTTCCGGAAGATTGGTAATAATTTTTTGAAAACTACCGCTGCAACTGCAAGAGACGACTGCACTCGACTGATATGATCCTTTAGGCGTCGCGGCCCGTTAACCATTTCCACCCATTTAGTCGCTTTGTCGAAGAATTCGAGCACACTACATGTAATGAAACATTGAACAATTTGATTTGATCTCGGTTTTCAAGTCCATTATGTTATAACAGTTATATAGTAAAGAAATAAATGAATTTTTACTGCCGAACCTATCAAAGAACCCCTTTCACTGTGGGATACACACAATTCTCAGTAAGATCCCATCAATTCACATATTTTTGGTCCGCGACTCAAACAAAATGCCCTAATCATTTTGTGCTTGCTACGAAAAACTGAATGATCAATGTCGTCAACAAAGATAATATTTGGAATAACCAATACCTGATTTTACAAATTCTGAGAAGTTCAGCCAACGAATATTTCTTCGGTACCGCGTGCTCAAGTGGGTTCCCTTGCCACATCGAAAGATAAACAGCGCAAGCATACCATGTTAACTGTTTCCCCTGTAAGGAGAATGTCTACTTTAAATTATGAAGAATTTTAAACGTTCAGGAATTCTCAAAACCACTTACTGAATCCTTCTACAACTGCTGAAGAAATGCAGTTAACTATATCCAAGCTTTAACTTCATAAGGATAAAAACCGAATTAAATTAAGTCCACATATTTCCTTATGATTCAAAGAAATTCATCCACATGAACAACCAAACCTCTAAGACGTATTGCTTTTCGACAGTATCGTACTGTTTCCATGCTTTTTCGATGAAATCTTCGTCTATTTCAGGATCTAGTTGTTTGCAAATATCCAAGAACGCTGAGGTTGGCTCAAAATGTGGGTTGTCTGCTGTTTCACTTTGTCCCGTTGGTGATGATTTACTAGACGCTTCACTTTTCGTATCAATGTCTTCAGCCATATAGAAAACCCTGGAATTTTTGTGCATACCATAAAAATTACAACAACATCATTCGCACGAAGAGAAATTGCAATTTTATGGATAAACATAGCGGAATGAAGACAAAAACAAGAACTGGAACAAACAGTACACTGATTCTAGATAGTTTAGCGAAATTCATTCTTACAACAATATCTGTACGTTAACATCAAATAAAGATTATTCAGAATTGGAAAAAAGCAAAATACGATACTCTATGTTGTCAACACAGAACAAATTTTCCACTTCAGGCAGGATCAAAGTTCAGTCTCACTTACACGAAACTATTTTCCAAACTTCAATATTTCAATAATAAATATATTTCAAAAAGTGAAATCGCCAAGATTAAAATTTTATTAGCAGCCATAATTATCAACTTCTGAAAAATATCGCTAAAATGATTTAATTACATTACTACCAGAATTCCCGCGATGTTCATCTCATCGAGATATTCACCACTTCTAGAACTCGAATTATATGATGACATCTGTTAGCGGTTTTCCCGGCATCCGGTTGGAGTAACTATATGACAAATTTATGTCACTTTGCAATTATATGAAATAATGTTATGCATTACGCCCAATATTAATGAAATAGTGCACTTCCTGTGAAAAATTTAAGAAGCTAGAGATGAGAAATAGAATGATATCTGAGGGATGAAAAGATTGCTGAGATTTGCAAGGCAGAATGAAGTAAGATAAACAAAGGATGACGTTTGATAATTAGCAATATGAAAAGTGAATTGTAATGAAAGAGAAAGAGAGAAAGGTAAGTTTTTGATATAGTATGCGGTTAGAGATTGATGGAATTGATTATATAACATGGATTTTATATTGTAGCAGTGATAGAGAGTATGTTTTGGTAGAATGAGTATGGTTTGTTAGACAATATGTTTCTTTGCAAATTTTTTGGTAGTAAATATTATGATGTAGAAATAAATGTAGAATTTGTTGATTTTTGATGTTTGAAAATCTTTAAACTTCATGAAAAGTATTTGATTTTACGGTAGAAAACGTGTCCAGCGGAATTTCCGTTAATTTGGTATCTAATATATTCGGTAATTATTGACTTAATATTACACTAATATTACCTTTTATGTAAGTAGTTTCGATTTTAACAAATAATTTTTCAATTTTTTTTTTTTTTTTATTGAAATTTTTGAATATTACATTCGGAAGAAAAAATAAACGGATTACGTTCAGATGTCTAAGCATGCATAATATGATATGATGTCTTTCACGTACGCTTATGCTATGCCCACTTATATAACGTATTAAGTTGTTAGCAATTTTGTCTTTTTTTTTTTTTTTTTTGTAAGATTTGAATATAATTTTCAATTACAACTGCGAATTTTTCTTATTGTATATTATAATGCAAGAATTAAGTTATCAATAGTTGCTTAAATTGGACTAAGTTGAATGATGGGTTATTTAATATACAAGTGAACTGTATGGAGATGAAATTAGCTTATGTTTGAAATAATTCGGAATTGAATTCAGTCAGATTGCATTAAATTTAAATGGGTGAAAATTAATAGGGTTATTTGATTAGTTGATTATAGTTCAGTTGAATTATAAAGGTTGAAATTGATTGAAAATTATTAATTTAAACTTACTTGATTATATTAATTCGATTATTTCATCGTTGCTATTACAATACTGTCCGATTTACTATTTTTTACTCTCAGGAAGACGATACATAATGTTGGCCACGTCATCACAGATTCTGTTATTTTGTCAAATAATATTTGATGGTATAAAATTCGAAGCATTCTGAATGAAGGAATTGTTCTAGCTGATTGTAGCAATGTTAGCTCAAGATTTCCTGAAAAAGGATGATCGTGGCTTTCTACCAACTTCCTCCTCCAAGTGAGTTAGTTTAATTTAAATTCCAGGACAAGAAAGACGATAATTTCTTGGAGAAACAATTATATAAGAATGCTTAATTGACTTCTTTCTCAGTTCATTTACTTGAATTAATTTAGCTGGTTTTAATTGTTTTTAATTCTAGTTAGCTTTTTATGTTTTAAGGAATTCAAGTTGATAGTTAGCATTATAGTAGATAAGACTGGTAATAATAATTATATTGTAAATTAGGGTAGTAAATGATATGAAGCATATAGAAATTATGCTGTGGAGAATTCCACTCAGATTTTACTGGAAAAAATTATTGAAGGCGCTTGTTAGAAGATAACAATCTGCCAGGAAATTTTGTATCTGATACGAGCAGTAATAAAATATCAAGTACTACTAATTTAATTTATCATATCAAATTTGTTAATTTTTGTTCGAAGCCTTGATTTTCGGTACTAACTTTGTAGAGATAATGATCGGTTGTTTTTACCTGGCGATAATAGTTTGATTTACTATATTGTAGATCAGCGTTTTACTTCGGTCTATTAGTAATTGTCAAATTTCTCCGATGCATTGGAATATTCATTATTGATATATTAGCTAAACAAGTTCATGTTGTTGGGCTGCTTTGGCTTTTCAAATTGGTGTAAGTTATTTGTTATTTATTAAATAAGGATGACACTTTGCTTGACTTGTCACAAGTTTTTTTCCTTTTTTCTTCGGGAATCTCATGTTTGATAATGACAATAGCATTAAAATATCTTTGGTTTGATTGCTTAGTAGCGGTAATGGAAAATGCAAAGTACTGATTCTTTGGTAAAAAAAATGCATAAAGTGTTGAGTTTTCTGGACAGATTCTGTTTTTCGAGAACAGCATTTTCAGTGGCAAACTTGTGCAGGACATCCTTTTGGTTTTTTGTTAAACATTTTATAAAAGAGTTTCTCAACTAACAAATTTTAAAAGTTCTCATTTTCATCAGCTGTACGATTTGAACTTTAATGGTTGACAGATAGGAATAGCATGCTGTTATGAGCAAATTGCTTGCTTGATTTGCATTTGTATCGAAATTATGAAATAATTTTAGTGCTTCGTGTATTCTAGTACCGTTTCAAAAACCGTTCAATCATGGGAAGTCACTGAAAAGGGTTTTGGTAAGTATTACTTTAAAATTTTACATTCAGCACAAATCACGATCCAAATATATCGAAGTTTTGCTTGTATAGGCAGCTTAATAATCTTAAATGCCTTTGATTTTATGTCTAGTGAAAGCAGTTACTGTTTATGAAGTCATGAAAACCAATTTTCTTATTGCAGGGCATCAGAATAGCCCAGTTAGTGTTATGGAATTGCTTAATCGAAATAGTATGGTTCTATGGTATTACTTTTTGTGGACCGTTGAGGTATTGTAGTTTTTTTATCAAGAACTTTGATTTTTTCTGATATTCTTTTAACACTTTTTTTTAGGAGATTTAGCATTTTTTTTATAAGAAGATATAAATGGAAATGAGAAACTGAAATATGAATATGGTTTCTACAGAATTCAAAAACTTTGAATTATTTAAGCAGAAAATTCGATGAATACCGAATTCTTAATGTTAGGCACATCCGGACAAGTGCAAAAATGAGATTCAAATATGTATATATTTCTGCATACATATATATATTTTCAGATCTATACTGGTATTCGAACAAAGTCCATCGGTTATAATGGTTGCTTTGCTAACTTTATTGAAAGGAAGCAGTTCATCATCGAAGACTCGTGGAGTGATTGCGCTAATATTGGGTTATCTCTCCTTAATTTTGATGGATAGCGATGCTACTGTCGAAGCAAATCATAGTACATTTTATTTCATTGCATAATATGTAATTTTAATTTTTTCTGTTTTAATTAGTGTGAGCAGAATCTCAGCAAATTAGCTTATACATGTGCTCCGTATGATGATAGAAAAGGTTGTATGTCGACATGGTTGTTTCGTTACAGGGATTGTAGCAAACACAACAAATTATGCCTTTAATAAATTATTCAATTAGAAAAATGACCTCTGTCTGCCATTTATTGTTTCAGAATCGTCACATAGTCATCAAAGTGTTTTGAATCACTTATTCTATCATTTTATTCATAATTCTGGAGTTTCGGACCATAAGGTAAGTTTTATAGTTCACAGTGCTTTTCTCTTTGTGTAAATTATAATTTTGCATTAATTATCAAGACTAGCAATGCTTCCGATTGTGACGTGGTCATATAACGGGCATGACTGCAATTGATTTCTGAGAAATATTCTATTTTGAGTTGTTATGTATAATGGATTCAATTATAAAGTTGGCGACGATTAGAACTCTTAGTGGTGAAGCAATACTGACTGATGCCTCTTTGCTTTGTTGAATCCATCTTGCCCGATATTTTTTGTAGTGACCGTATCATCATACTCACTTCAGTTTTTAAAACAAATTCTCGAAATGAGAATTGGATTTTCATTATATTGGAATTGCTTAAGGGAGGTATCATTTTGTTGGTATTTGCGATTTTAATAAAAATGGCGTACGATTCGTCATTCCGCCATCTAGCAGTTGAAATTGGTGGTCCGAAAAGGCTCTATTCATTGGTGACACTTTTCTCTGCAATATTTTTAACACCAGTGGCAATTCTTGCTTTTGCCATGGGCGAAGTTAGTTTTTTAATGTTATATTTTAAATGTGTTTCGTGCTTAAATCTACAATTTAGATATTCTAAGTGGTAGCAAAAAGTTTTGCTTAAGAGACTAATGAACTGATCATCTTATCTTTATCCCTTCTTTTTTATATATCTTATTCTTCCCAGCAAATGGTAATCCACTGCTTTATTTAGTTCGTGCTGTTAGTAATGTTGAACATAGGATGAAGCTATAATTTTAAATAAATTGCAGGCATACGTTACTTCTTTTATTGATTTTATTCTTTTGTTGTTTATGGGATCGCTGTTCGTGATGGTTCTCGATTTCTACACAGAATCATTTTGTTTTCAGGTCTTTAGTTTTTCCTTTGGATTTTTAAAAATCCTGCTGTTAATTAGTCATTGGAGTAGGCAATTTTTAATCCCATTTCCATCATTGTTATATATTCCGTAGTGAATTAGCTGTTTAGAAGAGCTTTTTTTTTCCTCCTGAACAAGAGTAATTAGATGAGGTTTTTCTACATTTGTATTTTTTAAATGGTAATTATTTCAGCATGTAGCTGATCCGGTGTTGTCATCAGCACGATGGAGTCCGATGATAATGTTTATTTGTGCCTTTATGTTCGCTTCTGCTTGGTATACGGGTGAAAGTCATCATGCATCTGACGCTCACGTTATTTCAGGCGGAGTATTGTTGACGCTCTTTTGTTTCATTATCGGTATGTTATTGTAGAGAAATCCTGCCTCATTTTGGTGAAGGCTAGGCTTGTTAAATCTTTACATGTACTCACAGTGGTTGGTCAGTGGAAATCAAACGATCAAAATTATCGATAATTTAGTGAACAATTAGATAAAGTAAAGAAACCAATATTTTGACTCTCTTCCAGGCTCATTTGTATAACTATCTTACATGCATTTGTGATGCGACTGATAGACTTAAATTATAAGGTGATCCAAGTAATATTCTACATTTCATTTATTTTTTTCTTAAATCGTTATGAGTCGTTTTTGGCAAAATTGTTTTTTGCTTACATTTTACGAAATTCTACATCAAATTTTTTCTAAAAATCAATCCTAAAAACATTTCAGCTTGTTTCTCCTTAACATCCTCTACCAGCCCACGTTCAAGAGGTGGATATTATGTTGGCTTATCAGATAGTGGAATACCTTTATATACTTATGGCGAAGCATTTTTGCAAAAGACTTCAAGGTTTGTGTTCTTTTGATGTTTTAATCGCTTGGCTGCTAACCATTATGTTATGTTCCTTGTGTAGTTTCAAATGCTTTTTTAGCCTATAAGCCTTTGATTCTTCTATTCAGTTCATTGTATTTCATGGCACATGCATTCCAACACACACGTTGATATTGCATACTGTATCCTAACCAATGTTTTAAAGATAACGTGATCTTTTTTATCATTCTTATTTGATATTCCTATCATAACTTCTTATTTGTTACATATTCTCATGCATACTATTCATCAATTATTTCTTTTTTTCAGATCAATAATGCTGCTGATCAAAGAAACATTAGCAGAAATATTGACGAATACTGATTCGCGTAGAATTTTTTGGTTTCTCTGTGCTAATTTGGTATTTTTCTTTACTATTGTAGTTCTTTGTATTTTATTCATCAATGAATTTTATGATGTTTGATACTATTTAATTGTTTGTTTGAACTTGAAAATTTATAGTCATTTTGTGGAATTGAATTTTTGTACGGATTTTGGACGAATAGCCTTGGATTGATATCCGATGGTTTCCATATGCTTTTCGATTGCTCTGCACTTGTAAGTTTTCGTTTCCATTTGTAATTTCATTTCAAGGCAAAAAAAAAAAGAAAAATTATCTGTCCCGGTTATACTTCAGGTAATGGGTCTTGTTGCTTCTGTGATGTCACGGTGGCCTTCTTCAAAATATTATTCTTATGGATATGGGAGAGTGGAAGTACTATCAGGTAAGTAATTGTTGAGTTATTTATCAAACATCGAGAATCAATTATTGATTTTTATGATCCTACAAATCACATCTTTTCATAGTTAATATTTTACAGAAACCGTTTTGAAGTTGATGTATTACCTAAGATTACTTCAGGCTATTTTAATATCACCTTCTGTTTTCCAGGGTTTATAAACGCTTTATTCCTCATTGTTATTGCGTTCTTTATATTTTTGGAAGCGCTGGAACGGCTGTACGACCCGCCAGATATCAGCACTGATAAATTAATGGTACATTGCTAATTCTAGTTTCGTTTGATGCTTTATTATAAATTCACTATGGAAAGGATTTTTGCTGCCTTTGACTTATCGTTTCTCATTTCCTTGAACACAAAATGGAACTTTATGATCACGTAGGGCTACCACAAATTTGGATGGCTTTTGAAAGGACTTGGCGACACAGATTGTTAATTTTTTAACTCTTTCGTGATACAAGATTAGGTTTTTAAAATAAGGACTATCATACCGGGTCAGTCAGACGTTTTGGGTATTGAATCGTTTTGTTATTTGTTCTGTAAAGAGATAAAAGATACTTGATAAAGTATTGCACTACATGAAAGCTAGATTCAGTTTTCAGTTGGATTGATAATAAAAGTAGTAATTCAGTGTAGCTTATGCCTGTATTCCGATATTGATATGATTATCTGCTGGATATGAGTACATATTGCAAAAGCAATACAATGACAAACGCTCATATCATTTATTTAATCCATTCGCTAATTAAGCTGTCGTGATTCGTTTATATTTAATTTAGATAGTGGCAGTTGCTGGTCTAATAATAAATATGTTTGGTATGTTCGCATTTCACGGTGCAACACATGCACATTCTCATGGAGATGATGGTAGCCATTCGCATAACGATGCCTCACATTCACATTCGCATTCACATTCTCATTCTCATTCTCATTCACATTCACATGGAGAAGCTAATGCTAATATGCAAGGTTCACCTATTTGGTATTTCAGAATATATGACATGCGAAAATATTACTAAACAAATACGACATTTTGCCGTTTAAAGATCTAAACTAATTTTGGTAGTTATCTGGAAACGGATTTTTCCAATTGAATTGGCTTTAGACAGCCAATGATATATAATTTATTGTAATATTTAATTTTGTAAAAGGTTTACCAATATTTAATTAGGTAACGAGACTGCTGTATCTTTACACAATACCAGTATTATAGATTTTCCGTAGATGGCGGTACTTAATAGTATCTTCTCTTTTTTTATGCTGATAACATAACAATGAATGTTTTACTGTTGCGAAATTTCGATTATAATACTAAAGTGAAGATTGCAAATTTTAAAAATACAATATTATGGGACAGTTTTTTCTGGTTGTTTATTGCTTGAAGTGAAATATTAAAGGTTTATTACTTTGCAGGTGTTTTTCTACACGTCCTTGCTGATACCCTTGGCTCTGTGTTTGTGATAATCAGTACCCTTATGATTCAATATTTTGGTTGGAAATGGGTTGATCCGTTGTGCTCTTTAATTTTATCGATGCTTATCCTTGGTTCGGTAACACCATTGCTGAAACAATCAATGGCTACATTGATGCAAAATATGCCACCTCAAATAGAGGAAGAGTTTGAACACATTCTGCATGAGGTTTTTTTTTTTCTTTTTTCTCAGTTTTAACAAATTTTGAAATTTGGAGTTTCGAAAAAGTCACTTGAGTATTGATGGTTAGCATTTTCGAAATAATTGGTTTTTTGGAAGTGCAGTATTTCATTTTAGAAGTTGGTAAATTTTTGTTGACATGCGCAGTTTATTAGGCTATATTATTTTATAAGTAATTATGTTAATGTAATGTAAGCAGCAATAATATGTTTGCTTATTCATGAAAGATAGCGTTTATCATCTAAACATTTTGGGACAAACCAACTTAATTATGTAGTACCAAATGTTAATATTCCTCTTCCCAATTTTTATTTATAGATTCTAAACATCGAGGATGTGATATCCTATTCGAATGTTCATTTATGGCAACTTAAATCTGTTTTCAATGTAGCATCATTGCATGTTCAAGTGAACGATAATGCAAATGATCAAATTATACGACTTAAAGTGTTGAAAATTCTAAAGTCGATTAATATTACGCAAGCATCTGTTCAGGTAGATTATTGTTATATTTATTTAGTGCTTTGTCGTATTTCCATCCTACCACATTTTTTTAAACTTTTTTAGGTTTTGAAAAAAGGCTTATGAAAATTTTTTCTTTATTTAGTTAGGACCATCTTAATTCTTTCTTAAAACCTTGATCATATTTAATAGGTAACTAAATTGAATAAAATAGTTTCATTGTTGACATTATATTTTTTTATACACTATATCGAGTATCCTCATGCTTCTAGCTGTGTAATTAAATTCATTCGCCAATTTGTTACAGGTTGAAAAAGAAAATTTTTTCCACCGAATATCTGCTCTTAGTCCATCTTATAAAATTCCACAACGTATAACAAAAGGTATTTCAATCGGTCGCGCTTCTACTTCGCATAATTGCTCTCATCACAACGAAAAATGTGATCGATCGCATAGTGCAACACAATTTATGGTTAATTCTATGAAATTATCCTTGACGAAATCTTTATATAAAATCGAAGTTTCTACTCAAAACTTTTGCAAGAATTTGGAATTTTCTTATAGCTATTTTACTAGTTTGGCGAAAAAATTTTATAAAATGGAATTGTTTCAACAAAAATCAGCTGATGTAAATCTACTTGATCTTTAGATGTATCGTGGATTCGATTGTTAGATTTGTTTTTCTGAAAACTTAGTTCGAAAATCTACACCATAGTTTTCGGAAATTTAGAAATTGACAAAATGCCGCTGAAATTTCTGGAATTTACACTTTAAATCTAAGACTTTTTGAAATCAGCTTCCAGAGCCTTAGTTATGGTGCAACTCAAATTTCAGGACGGAGCAGCAATGAAGAGCTATCCACAGCATGGAAATTATAGCCAGTTTTACTCCGAAACATAATTTCAATAATATTGTCAGTGTTCCAATCATACAAAGAAATAGGGATTTATTAAGCAACTTTTATGAGGGATTCATTGCTCTAAGCGGTGGTGTAAAAAATATTTTATCATGGTATTCTTTCTTTTTTTTTGCTCGCAGTATAAACTAAAATATAAATGATGACATTCACGATTCAGCAATTATTTATTTTCTTTTTACAATTTTATTTTGCATAATCATATTGTGATGATCATTTTTTTTATCGTTTCCGTCCATATCTTTTTCGATTTCCATCTGTTTTCTGTTGTTATCTAATTTCATTGAAAATTTAAAATCCGGAAGCAGAAATTTTCCAGTCGAAATTTATTTATGTGAATGGTAAACCAATCAATCCCTGATAGTTGCAGATATTTTTGTGGTTGAATTCTTCGAATAGGTTTTTTTTTTTCAAAAAAAAAAGAGGAATTTTGAAGTATATTTATGAAAATAAAAATAAGTGCAGGTGACAGTAAATGCGCCATTAGTGATATGTTGGTATAATGTTCATGATAATGACGAATGATATTGTTTAAAATACCAACTGTATGTTTCATCGCTAATTTCAACATTCTATCGGTTGTGCCAATTTCATTATCTAATAAAGCACTGGAATTTATGCCAATGATAGATCGTAAATTTATGTTTTTTAATTTCTTTTTTTGCTATTATTTTCACAAAATTTGCTTTTTTTTTTGAAAATATAAAATTCTATGAAGAAATTTATCATGTTGCCTCGGTGAAAATTTATATTTCAGCGTATTGTCTTTTCTGTTACTGGGCATTCTCGGGTTTGCTTGAATCGGAATAAATATCATCTCAGTCAAATTCCTGCTTACATTTAATCTTTATTTTTTTTTTGTCCGGTTTTTTTTTTGATCTGTATTTGGTTAATAGATTAACCGCTAATAGATTAGCACTGAATCGTGCATAGTATTATTTGCAATCTAATGAAAAATATGCTATCGTGATTTTGTAAAAGGCAAATATTTTATTTAAAATAAATTTATAACGAAAAAAGAAGAACAGGGTTAATATCAATTTTCAGTGGTTTGAAATAATTTTTTAAAAGAATTCAATTTTTGATTTAACAATTTCAACATTTTTTTTTTTTTTTCTTTCTCAATGAATGAGATCATTGCAATAAATTTTATCACATTTCTTTTCAACTTTTATTAAGATATGCATAATGGACAAAATAAAGAATGCAAATGATTAGGAATGCAATTGGTAGTATAATTCGAAAAATGTAATCTACAATTTTTATCAAAGCTGCCGGTTGTCGTTCCGGTAGATGAGCATAATAAGGCATTTCATTGAACCATTGTGTTTTCTCGTTACATTCATCTCCAAAATTCTGTAAAAATTTAAACAAATAATTAAAACTTTCTAAATGTATACAATCCAATTCCGAACTATTTATTATCACTATTGTTATCATTGTCATTGTTGTTATTATCGCTGTTAGTGCTTCATAAACAAATGGCTCAATTTATTTTAAAAATTTTGTTTCAAATCAGAAATAAATAAATATTATGGTGAAATTATAATGTGAAATGTTGATAATTTACATATATTCGTTTTGGTGTTTTTTGCTTTTCCATCACTTTTTTAGTGATAAAAGCAGATTGTAAAACGATGAAAAAAGCAAATGCAACAATTTGCAAATTCCAAATATCAGTCGCTTTCAGATACGATGTTCGTGCAACACTCCAATTATTACTGATAACCTAAAAGATACTATTAATTACTAGGGAAATGCTAATCATAAAATTCATAAGATTTCAAGTAATTTTATTAATCTAAAATGAGTCAGTTATTTATTCCAAATCTCAATCCAAATATATTATTGTTATTTCTGGTAAAAATTCGTTGAAATTTGATTGTTTAGAAATTTTCACTATTTTGTATCAGACGTTATTTTCTCTCATATTTCAATATTTGCTTTGAATTTTGGAAAAACTGCATAAAATATCAGAAATGATAATAATATTGGGTACTTTTGCTCTTTTTTTTTTTTTTTTTGTTTTACTTTTTTATTTTTTAACAACATCAAATTTAGCACTTACAATGATGAGTATAGTAAAAAAAGTCGTAGTACTAATAACAAAACGATGCTTGGCTGAATTATTTGTAGCCCATAGTGATAACCAGGAACAAAAAAAGAGAATAGTTGTTGGCGCATATAATGTCCAAATCCACATCATTATTGATCTGAAATGGTAATGAAATTTTGAAATTAATTAAATAAATGAAGATTGGAAAAAAAAAGATGGTGTTTGAAAAAATTTAAATGAAACAACAGTATCAACAACTACTTGAGAAATGTTTAAAAAATTATTAATAATTTGAAAATTTAAATTAAATTTCTAAAAGAAAAGATTGAAACTTTCATCACATTTGCCTCCTTTTTATTTTTTTATCCAAAACAAAAAAGAAATTTCAAATTTCAAAACATGCAGAATTAAAAATACCTTCTTAGGCTTATGATAATAGTTTTACCAATTCGTTCACAGCCAAGTACTATCCATATACCCCAGCCAACTTTTGATACTGTAATTGATATTATTCCTGTCCATTGAGCTCGTGAATCTTCTGAAAATTATTGTTTAAAATTTGAAAAAAAAAAAAAAGAAAAAAATGAAACAAATTTTACCTTTATTTTCGAAACATTTAAAATCATTTATATAATTCATCAAGAAATACAATTTAATTTCCTTCAACAATTAATTGTTGCTTATATCATAATTTTCAACTTTTTGTGTGAATTCTTTTATAGATTTTGGCTAAATTAATACCAAATCTTTATTTTATCTTTTTTATTTAATAGAACAAATTTTTAAAAATAATTTTATTATTTGAAGGAAGAAAAGATTACCGTTGTGAAAAATTAGCGAACAATTTCGTTCATCAAATGGAAATGAATGTAATTCATGAATTTCCATCGTTTTCACAAACAATCTTCAATGTATTCTTACTGCCAATTTTATTCTATGTAATGAAGTATAACAAAAAAACTTCGAAAAAAAAAAAAAATTTTTTTTTTTTTTAAATTCATTATTAAAAATTTTGTTTGAAATTTATGCATCCATTTTATCATTTACACATTCTTTCCTTTTTCAATTCATCTAACCTTTTCATTCTTTTCATTTCATCATTTTCATTGAGTAAAATTTTTTGGTCAAAAAAAAAAAAAAAATTTTAATAATATTAAAAAATTTGCAAATTATTATATTACAAAAAAAGAAAAGAAAAAAATTGGAAAATAATAATATAAATTTAATAAATGTTTGTGAACTTTTGCATAAGTTCGACCATTCCATTACTATGTAATTCCACTTCTTCTTTACCAATCATTCGAATTTCTAATGCATTTATTATTGTAATTAATGGATTCCAAATGTAAGAGCCTAAAAAAAAAAAAAAAAAAAAAAAAAAAAAAACAAAAATTTAATGGAATAATTTGTATAATATAGATAAATAAATATGATTAATTCAAAAAAAAAAATCCTCATTTATTTCTATCTTCTTCTTTTTTTTTTCAAAGGAAATTCCTTAATTTTTGAAAAAAGAAAAACATTATATGAAAATCTATAAAATGAAAAATTTGAAATGAAATAATTTTACTTGAGCGTAATCGAATATGTGCACCATTTGGTCGTTCTTTTTCATAAATTAATCGTCTTTCCACCCATTTTTGTCTTATTGTTAACCAAAAACTGCACTATAATATTATAAAAGTTTTTTTTAATTTTTTTAAACATTTTTAACAATTTAGCCACATATTGTTTGTACGTGCAAATATTTTACTTATACACGTACGTTAGATATACACGTATCATATAAATAAGCTTATGCACGTATCCAATAATATGAAAGATTTGCTTATTACGTTTAAAAATGTAAATCATTTTATTGACTTATTTATATTTTACGATGTAAATTGCTGGAAAAATGACAATTAAAGCAAACATTTATTGTATCCTTTTTTTCTCCCTTTCTTTCTTCCCTTCTCTCTCTCTCTCTCTCTCCCTCTCTCTGGCCAATTATTAAAAACCATAAAATGTCAATAATTATTCATTTGAAAATAGAAAAGAAAGAAGGAACAACAAAAATTTTGGATAAAAAAAAATTTTTTCTTTCAACTAAAAAAAAAAAAAAAAAAAAAAAATGTTATAATACAAATTCTTTACTAACTTCATGTTCCATATCATTTAATATACGATCGATTGAAATATGTACAGCAATGGTTATATTATCAGATGAATCTGAAAGTGAAAAATTCTTAATTAATTAATTGCATAAAATTTAAGAAGCAAAGAAAAAAAAATGAGAATTCTTTTTTTTTTCTCTAAACTTTGCTTTTATCAAATAATAAACAATCTTGCTACAAACATATTATATTATTGAAAATAATGAAAATATTTGATATCATTCACGTGTATAGATATCGATATACACGTAGATATGGGTAGTATACACGTGGAAATAAGTAAGCATATATATACGTATCATTTTTGATATTTTTAAACATTATAAAGATTTGAAAAAAAAAAAAAAGAAAGAAAGGAGGAGAACCATGAATGGATTTAATAGGATATGATCCGTAAAAAATAAGCATCACTGTGTACCGGAATATTATCAAGGTATACAGAAAATATTAGAGTAAACATAAATAATAGCCGGAACAGATGACTGCTATTTCATTATATACTCTATGAAATATGAAATGATCCGTAAAATATGCTATGAAATAATCTTTATAAATATCTAAAGGTATCATTATCATAAACTTGCCGTATCCAGATTACCTGATAATTTTAAGCAAGGTTACTTCTTGCAAATATTTGCATTTGTAAGTCTGAATTTGGAATGCATCAGTCATTTTCAAATAACTTATCCAAAAACGGCAAGTTCATTGACTTTATGAAAAATTTTACTATTTTACAGAACTATTTTCTTTCCAGTGGATCCACCAATAAAAATCGTTGTAAAAATGCATAATACCTGGGAATCGATAATTACGAAGTAAATTGTCGATAATTTCACGATCATTCAATAAATCCTTGCGTTTCGGGTCATCAATTTTCCCCGATGATTTATCAATCCTTAAATTTTATAAAAAAAAATTTTTCAAGAAAAAAAATCTGGAAAAAAAAAACTAAAGATGAATTTCACCATTAAAATAAAACTTTTTTTAGAAATGAAACATACAGATGGTTTTTTTTTTTTTTTTTTGTTTTTTGAACTTTCCATATTAAGAATAGAAAGCTCAATTTGATTATATTTCACAACAATTACCTTTAATTTGATTAAATAAGTAGATTTAAAATGAAAAGCAGTTTCCTAAAATGATTCCAATGTAATTTATTCAATTATGTAAATAAAAATTATTCCAATATGAATTTGAATTATTTTTGGAAAAAGTTTTGTTTTGAAATTAGATATAATTTTGGGAGGTTTGAAAATGAATTTTAATACAATAGAATAAAAAGTGCTTCACATCTGCCATAATCATCTAATTAATTCTTTTTTTTTTTTCTTTCATTGCATATACGACAAGTCTATAATAGCTTTTAATTTAAGTATAGTTTTCATCGGAGAGCATACCAATTTTCCCTAATTTTCCGCTTTTCGACCTCGAAAAGTGCAATGTGATAAAAATAAACAAATAAATAAGTAAATTTATTCATTTATTTGAAGCAATTCCAAAATGAAAGTTTTTTTCCGTTTGATAATTAAAATTTTTCTCCTTTTTGCTAATATAAAATTATTTGCCGAGTAGATTGATTTAATTTCAAATTATCATTTCTTAAATAAAATTGTTATCGTTAAAAGGACCATAGCATTTTGCTAATGAATTAATGAACGATAAATCGCATAACTTGAAGTTAATTCGCTATATTATATTTTCATTTCACTAGAAACAGTTTTGCAGATATATGAATAGTTAAATGTATTAAAATAATTTATTACTTAGCTACATTTGTTCTAAATACGTTTATGATAATAATAAAAAAGTGAGACTCAAAAAAGAAAAACCGAAAACCGGATCTTCATGCAAAATCAGTTATGAAATTTATGAATAAATGAATCGATAATCGATGAAATTATATTGAAAAGCTTAGTAATGTGAGGTCATAAGAAAAAGAATAGAAATAATTCACGATTCTTATAATTTCAGGAATTATAATTATTTCGGATATGCTGAATCCGGATGTAAATTAGGTATAGCATTCATAAATAATGTTACATAAAAATTATTTAAAATACTGTCTAAAGTTATACATAATTGTATAAAAAAAAAGAAAACCAAAAGATAATGAAAATTAAACTTTCAAAATGTTACATCATTACTTTTTCTTTGTTTAAAATGATTAAAAATGATAAATATGTGAGAGGAAACTTTATGGAATTTTATAATATTATCAGTTGCGAAATTTAAATCAAAATTTATTATTAATTTAAAAAGGAAGACACGAATTTTTTGTGATATTTTATATAATACTTTGTTATTTGTTATTATATAATATTTTATATTTGTTTATAAAATTTATTTTCATCAAAACTTAAGTAAATAGCATGGAAATGGAATAATCGATATATTATAATTTTACACAAAGTTATAGAAAATAAGAAATAATCACTTGGTTGAATGAATTCCATTAACAAAGTAAAAGGTCAGCAGGAAAGATAAGATAGAAAGGAAGAGGGAGAGAGAGAGAGTGATGTTATCTATAACTTTTTATTAGCTAATTATTCTTTTGTAAAATATTCCGAAACTGAAATAAATCAGGTTGCTTTAGATGAAGAAATTGAATTAATGTTTGTCGAATTATAATCGACTCCATTATTTTATTTATAAAATTCAAAATTTAACAGAAAAAGAAATATTTGTAAAAAAGAGAAAAAAAAAAAGAATAAAAAGACTAACTTACCCTACAGTTCGGTAAGTTTCCAATAAAGTTTCATTTTCAGCATATGTGATAATCGAATTGTCAACAGATAATATAATACATATTAATCGTAATAATGATAACAATGAAAACATCCTTTCTTCTTTTATTTATTTGTTTATTTGTTTGTTTATTGTTTGGATTTTTTCCGGCAACTTGATCGGAAAATATGAAATTTACCACTTATCTACAATAGGAAAAAAAATCAGTAAATTTGAATGATATTTTTAATTCATATATTTGTTTAAAGAATTATCGGCAAAGTTTTAAACAATTTTTAGTGGGATAATTGTTTTTAAGATAGTAATACGAATATATATAGCAAATGACAATATCTAATCAATAAGGTTAACAATACTGACCTTTTTCCTACTTTTGTAATAGTATTCAAAATATTAGTATCAGTTATCGTAACAATAGTAGTACTCGCTGTTGTTGTTGTTGTTGTTTCAGTAATAGTGGTGGTAATGGTAGTAGTACGAAGTAGTAAAAGTAGTAGTAAATGGAACAGATAATCTCTTACTGATGACCAATATTATATTAACAACAGAAGATCCAATAGTATGTTGCAGAGGTTGATGAGTTGTGAAAAGTGAATTTGGTTGAAGGCGCTAGCAGTACCGATGATGTCGTTGTTGTTGTTGTTGTTGTAGACCCAACCCATCGAATATGTGACAATGATGCCATCTGTGAATAAGGAGGTGCCATTGACATCGATGATACTTATACTGATGATGATGATGGCGATGATGATGGCGGTATTATGCAGTTGAAAAGGATAATAATAATGCTATGTAGCATTTGTCATTTCATGATGAAACAATTATTTCAGTTAATAAAATGATATCTTTAAAATTATTGTAATTTTAAAAATTTATGATTTTATATTCACACGTTAATTACATTATTATTATTAGTAGTACCATTTATTATTATTATCCTTATTATTATTATTATTATTATTATTATTATTATTATTATTATTATTATTATTATTATTATTATTATTATTATTATTATTATTATTATTATTATTATTATTATTATTATTATTATTATT